>JAODYD010000011.1:469929-683236 GCA_026262445.1 Bipolaris bicolor | reverse complement strand
CACTGACTTTTTTTTCAGTAGAAAATCAATAAGGAGATGCTGTTGTACACCGTGACACACAAGACTATTTATTGATTACATTGATGCAGCATTTTCCTCTTTCGAAGAAAAAAGGGGAGAGAGGATATGTGATGATTTTTCGTGTCCTGACTTCACCGCTTCCTTTTTTTTTTGTGCTTGCGTACGCGCCCCCTGGTGATTGCATATGTATGTATATGTGTGTACGACAAAGTTAGAGACTGCGATTTGGAGTAAGTAAGTAGCTCATCATAACCCAATTACTACCTTTTTTTTGTTTTTATGTAAAATATCGATTCCGCGAGATTGGGTTCGGGAGGTTCCGGGTATTTACCCTCATGTCGGTGAGTTAACGTGTCAGCACTATGTTTATCGATCTGCGTGATGACGTTGGTTTTACGAGGGGAGATACGAGAGTGAGAATGTGATGTGTGGAAAAGTACGTCAAACTATCAATTTTTTTTCGCGCAGATTAAGAAAAGAAAGGGGGGGGGCCTATAGACGCCAAAGGGTATGCTTGTATGAGTGCGACGATGCCAATGCAAAACGAGAGATAGAGAGAGAGAAAGGAAAGAAAGATGGCTTACTACATTGGCATAAAAACACCCAAGGGATATAAGAAGAGTAGATAAAGGAGAAAAAAACGTATGCGGGGATCGGGGAATGATGCCATGATGAGAATAAGAAAAAAGGGTAGAGAAGCAAAGGAAAAAAACCAACATCTACAACAACAACCACCCCACAATCGAACAATTGTCTAATCCGATCAACTCAACCACACAGGCAACAAATGAAGAGATAAGAAGAAAAGTAAGAAAAACAACCCCAACAAGAACAACTTTTACCTTCCAACCCCCTCACCTCAAGCACCCTCAACCTTCTCTTTCTCCTTCTCCTTCTCCTTCTCCATTTCAATTTCCTTTTCCTCCTTCATTGGCGGTGTAAGAGGCGGTCCCAAAACCTCCTCTACAAACTCGCCTTCACCTAAGCGACCCCCAAACGTTTCCACCTCCTCAATCTCCTCTTCCTCCTCGTCTTCCTCGGTAATACCCAGGATCTCGCCGCTGCGTCTACCCTGCGAACTCGTGCCACGACTTCCTGAACCCCCCTCGCCGCTTCTGCTGCGCCACCCACCGCCTCCCGAGCTGCCGTTGCCAACGCCCGTGTTGACGTTGAGCATGGGGCCTTTGAAGACGCTGCGTTTGCGCTTGGCGAAGACGAGGCCGGGTGATTGAGGAGGCATGGCGTGGCCGTTTCCAAATGCGGCGCTGGACTCACTGAGGCCGGGTGGGTATCCGGAGCGGACGACGCGGATGTTCGAGGGGAAAGAGGATGATGTAGGTGTGGCGGGTAGGACTTTGATGCTGTTATGGGGAGATTTGGAGGGCTTGTGCGAGTGGCCGGATGTTGAGACGGCAGGGGAGGCGAGTGAGGCTGACGAGGTTGACGAAGCTTTGCTGTGAGAGTGGTGGTGGTGTGGCATGCTGCGGATCGAAGACACGGATGATGATGTGGACTTGCGCCCTCGGAGACCACCAGACGACCGGCGGTATGACGACCGTGGTGTCAATGGAGCTGGAGATGCTGATAGTCGTCTCACAGAGCCTGAGCCGTGTGTAGACGTCCGCGGTCTTGTAGAAGCCGGTGCCATTGGTGGTGACTTTGGGTTCGTGTAAACGGATGATCGGTTGGCTGTGTTAAGCCTCCGTCTTCCTCCTTCTGGAGACTTGTTTTCAGGCAATTTTGGTGACTGCACACTGCTAGCTTTCGAGTTTGGCGACCGTGCGCGCTTAGATGTCTCTTTTATCCAATTCCGGAGGGATAGCAGATGGCCGATTATGGGCTGCTTCCGACGCGGCTTGGGTACAAATCCGTTTGGTGAAAGGAGATCGGGGTTGGAGACAACCTGCAGCATGCTACTGCGTGATCTCCGTCTATCGATATCCTTCGCAGGAAGTGGTGGCCGTGACGCAGAGTGTGATTTGCGTCCTCGAGGAGGGTCAATTGGAGGGAGGGGCTTGTCGTCAATTGTGAGATTGGGAGAAGTGAGCGATTCCGGGAGACGCGGTAATTCTGGAGCACCTAGTCAAAGTTAGCATCATTCCTTGATTTAGAGAATTACTTGGCTCACCATGTAAACTGCTGCGGTTGGCCGTTCTACCGCGACTTTTTGGTGTTTGAGGCAGGTGATACCCTTCTTCATCCGTTTCTCTAATAGTAGGCGCAAGTTTGTCGAGACGACTACTCGCAGCACTCAACCGTCGAAGACTCTTCGCTTCTGCCTCCCTTTCTTTTCGTTTCCGCTCTCTCCTCCTGGCTTTTCGTTCTTCCTTCTCGAGCAACAATGCCCACCAACCGGCGAGAGAGTCACATCTTTGTGCCAATACATTCTCAATCACCATGTCAATGTCGACTCCAGCAGCACGCATACGCTGCAAAACCTCCTTCTCTAGTTCGGTGGAAAAGGGAGCCGGCTGTTGCAGCTTTAGCGTCTCCTGCTGGCGCGGCGCATGTTCCGACAACCAAGGGTTTTGAAGTATGTCGGCTAAGGTAGGGCGCAGAATCGGTCGTTTCGAAAGCAATGACTGGCACAACTCCTTTGCCTGCGGAGGAAAGGAGTCTGGAAATTTTGGCTCCTCTTTCAGGATTCTTGTCTTGGTAACCATTTCATCATCGTCGTCAAAAGGCAGCTCGCCCACCAACAGGGCATACAGAATGATGCCCAAACTCCAAACATCTACTTTTTCACCAGCATACTTTTCGCCCTTGAGCATTTCCGGGGCACTGTAGCAAATTGTCCCGCACCATGTCTGTAGATAGTTGGACTTGCCCTCATACTCGCGGGTGAAGCCAAAGTCGACCAGCTTGACGTCTCCGTGTTTGTCCAGGAGGATGTTCTCGAGCTTGAGATCGCGGTGGACGCACGACTTGTTGTGGACATAGGTGACGGCGCCAACGAGCTGGGTGAAGATGCGCTGGACCTTGGCGGGCTCGAGAGCGCCCTTGGCCAGGAGGTAGTTGTATAGTTCATCGCCGGGACAGTATTCGAGTACCAGCCAGACCATCTGCTCCGTGACTATGACTTCATACAGGCGAGCAATGTGGGGGTGTATGAACTGGCGGTGGTGGTGGATTTCGCGCGCGAGGTTGGCATCGTCCTTTCTCGCGCTCTTGAGCACGACCTGTGTGGTGGTCAGCGTTATGGTGCCACGATTGCGACCATGCTCCGACAGCGACGCACTTTGGAGCCATTGCTGAGTTTGTGCGAGGCCAAGTAGACTTTTCCAAAGCTGCCCTTGCCTATCAGTCTGCCGACGGTATAATTGCCGACGGTCTTGAGGTCGGTGGCCGCGAATTCACTGTTGGGGGTGTCAGGACACGGGTGCATGTGAAGGACGCGCCGGGAGCGCGCGCATGGTGTGGCAACGAAGGGCTTACTCGAGTAGCTGTTTATACGAGTTTGCAAGCTGCTGTTCACGAGGAGTCAGCGACGGTAAGTCTCTCCATCTCTTCCAGTGCTGCATTCTCTCATGTCCTTTGGCCAATTTGCGCTCGTGGGATTTGCTTGTTGCGGGCGCACAGGCGTTTGGCTGGGGCGGCAAGGGACGGATGAGAGTAAGACGAGGAGCAGACATGACATACCTTCTTCCTCTGGGCCTGAATCTCAGCCTGGGCTCTGAGATTTGACTGCATGGAATGATGCGCCGCTGCTCCGTGGGATCGACTGCGCAACCAGCGTCATCTATGGGCAGGCAGGAGTGTGGACTGGCGAGCGCGCGCCGCGGACGGGGACGAGGGATGAGACGGCGATGCGGTAGAGGCCGTTGGTAGCGAGTGGAGACGGGCGGACGGACGGCAAAGGCCAGGGGCCTGGGATGGTCGACGGAGGCAGAGATAGAGATGTCAGGTCTGGCCGGGCCACAAATGGGAGAAAACTATGTACAGTATTAGTTGTGAATATCGAGGGGATCCAACGGCCGCCGTCAGCTCTCTCCTGAGCTTGGTCACGACTGGTGCTGCCATGTGTTCGGGCTGCGCGATCCTGGTCGCAGATCTCCGAGATGCCGCTCGCCTGCACACAGAGAGGCCGCCCCTTGGACATGCTCATGCTCATGCTCACACTGCGACAGCACCAGGGCCAGCGACATGGCGTGCTTGCTCCCCCGACACGCCCAAAATAAAACAAAGAGCGTGTGTGGTTTGAGGGGTTTCAGCACTGCTGGCCCTGGAGCGGGCGTGCACGGCGGGCCTCTTGACCTCGACGGTTGCACTGGCACAACAAATTAATATAATAATATCACACTACCCGTCCCACGAACCGAAACAACCAACAAGCAACTCAGGGCGGATGCAGCCCTACCGAAACACAACCAGCACAGACACGCCCGAGCTAAGCAACGCAAAACAAACTTAAACTCCCGCACCCTGTCCTTGCTACAGCCTGCTCCTCACACCCGCCGCGCCAATGTACGTTTGGCCCAATTTCAGCATCTCGACTGCCTCTTGCACCATGTCGTCGACAATCTGCTTTGCGGGCTTGATGTCGTCAATCACGCCCGCAACCTGCCCCATCAGGAACGGAATGTCCACGTCCTTGCCGTCGTCCATGTCCTTGGCAATGGGCACAATGCCCGCCTCGGTCAGCTTCTTGATCTCGTCCTCCCTCTGATGCCACTCCTTGATGTAGTCGTTGTACCTGACCCGCAGAGGGCGGCCGCTGACAACCAGCGTGCGCCCAGTGTCTGTGAAGTCGGCCGTGACCACACTCTCCTTGTGCATCTTGGAGCAGCCTGCCTCGGTTGAGGCGACAAAGCGCGTGCCCACCCATACGCCCTGCGCGCCTTGCATCAGACTGCTGGCTAGACTGCGGCCGTTGTAGATGCCTCCTGCAGCCACCACCATGGCCGGCTCGCCTGTCAACGGGCTCTTGTACTTGCGCGCAACGTCGACGACAGCTGGTATCAGGATGCTGTTTGTAATGTCGCCCGTGTGGCCACCGCCCTCGCCGCCCTGGGCGCATACAATGTCCACGCCAGCGTCCAGCGCCTTTTTCGCGTGCTTGGGGTGCCCGACCATGTTCATAATCAAGATGCCCGCCTCATGGAGCCTCTTGATGGTGCGCGCAGGAGGCACACCCACAGCGCTCACAAACAGCTTTGCTCCGTTCTTGATGGTCACCTCGATCAGCTCATCCAGCTGGCCATGCGTGTAGTCGTGGTTCGTCTTGCGCGCGCTGCCGCCTACCTGAGGCAGGGCAAGATCGACACCAAAGGGGAGATTCTGGTCGTCAAGGTTGGACTTGAGTTCGTCGATGATGGACTGGAGCTGGGCAGGCGTATAGCCCAGACCGCCAATGACACCAAGACCACCAGCGTTAGACACTGCGGCTGCGAGAGGGCCTCCAGAGGTTCTCGCCATGCCGGCTAGGATGATGGGGTACTGGATGCCCAGCAGCTGGGACAGGGGCGTCTGCAATACTGGTGGCGCCATGCTGGTGAAAGGGAGAGAGCTTTGTGTGGCGCCATGACGGGTCCGGGGAAGTGGATGCTAAATAGCGCGCCTCCTGCTTCATGTCTCCACATGTTCAGGCCCCGGGTATTTGCCGGTAATGGGCATTGGAGTTGGCGAGTTGCGATGGCCATGCCTCGGTTCATGCTCGTGTTGTTTCCCCGCAAGACCCTGTCGCCACCCTCGGCCAATCACCACCCTCCCACTACTCACCCTCCAAGCAGTGTACACATCGCGACGCTAGCCAGACAACCAAGAAGAGCAGTTTGGACTGCTTGTGGGACTTTAGAAGCTTTCCCGCTGTGCTCACGGTAGCCTCTTGTAGGAATTGAAGAAAATACACCACCCCACCCTCGCTGCACGCCTCCAATCCTCCAACCCAATGCTCTGAGGTTCCTCCTACTCAATCTGACAAGGGGCGTACGTATCCCCGCTTATTGCATGTTTACCTCAGCATTAGAAATAGTTAACTACTACAACGAGACATGCACGTGCCCAGCGACCAATCGCATATTCCCTATAGTATCAGAAAGCACAAAGAGCTATTTACTCGTTTCACCCCACCTTCTCCTCCGCGGCTCAGCACCCCTCGCCACCCAGACTCCCCTTCAAGATAGGAATATTGCCAAAAGCCAAATGCACTATCGAAAATGCACATACAGCCAGCGTCTACTAACAAAATCACACGTATATATGTATTGTACAACCATGTTACCTCAATGGCAGGCGGAGAATCTACCAAGCCATCATGTTCGCCTCAATCAATTTCGCGACCGCAATCGCAGTAATTACTTCGACGGCCAGCGCCGCACTCTACTATCCAGATGTCCAAACACATCTCCTTGAGCACATTCTCGTCGATAATTGGGGCGCCTACGCATCCAACTTTTCTTCTGCAATTACACCCTGTGACCGCTACGTGACGCAGACGGGGAATGCGGCACTGACCAGTGGCCGCACGACGGCAGCCCAATGGATGCGTGTTCTTTTCCACGACTTCATAACGGCCAATGTGAGCGCAGGTACAGGTGGAGTCGACGCAAGCATTGGGTTTGAGACTGCGAGAGAAGAGAACAAGGGAAGTGCATTCAACGACAGTTTTACCTTTTGGAGACCTTATGTCAACGGCGCTGTTTCCAGTATGTGTTTCAGTCCTTGAGTTTACTCCTATATTTTTGGCTGACCAGAAACCCAGTGGCCGATCTAATTGCAATCGGAACCGTCATGTCGAACAACCTATGTGGAGGCAACAACATGCCCTATCGCCCCGGGCGCATTGACGCTCTCGCTGCCGGCTCAACAACAGGCGTCCCGGCACCAGAAACAAGTCTCGAAGAAACCCTCGTCTTCTTTGAGCGCGCCGGCTTCGAAAAAGTGGAAGATGCCATTGGCCTCACGGCCTGCGGCCATACCATGGGCTCGGTGCATCACGGTGGCTTTCCCGAAGTTGTGGACGAGACGTTTGTCACGCCAAATAACACAAACGGCGGCAGCAACTTTGACACCACCCGCGGTGTCTTTGATCCCAACGTTTTGGGAGAATATGTGCATTGGACGGGCAATAAAGGCGGTCCGTTGGTGACTTCACACAATGAAACTATGAACTCTGACCTTCGGCTCTATGAGAGCGACGGTAATGCCACCATGCGGGCACTGCTTGCACAGGGACCCGCGTTCCTAGACACTTGTGTCGAGCTTATGCGCCGCGCCATCGATACCGTGCCAGCTCACGTGCAACTCGGTGATATCGTCACGGCAATCCCCGTCAAGCCGATTAACGTTACCTATGACTACTCCAAGATCGATGGCAAGCTGGTGCTATCGGGTAAGATTAGAGTGCTGACTGCAGCGGGACACGGAAGTCTAAA
This sequence comes from Bipolaris bicolor, assembly GCA_026262445.1. NCBI lineage: Eukaryota > Fungi > Ascomycota > Dothideomycetes > Pleosporales > Pleosporaceae > Bipolaris > Bipolaris bicolor. Next base: position 675,842 of record JAODYD010000011.1, on the reverse strand, counting down.
TACACTTACACTTCGCATAGGCCAGGATGAGACGGACATTGCACTTGTCGCCGAAGCCGAGACTGGGCAGTCTGTTTTTGGCCGCGGTGCTGCTGGATATGGGACCACGACTTATTTCCCCTTTTCGGTATCTGGACCCTCGATCCGAAATGCAACTTCCTTTTCTGTGAGTGGTACGGGCATTCAACAAGACTTTTCGATTAGCAGCCAGATATTCGTGGTCCAGAGTTTAACAGCTCTTGACGGCAAGGCTGTTAACACGACTGTTGCTGTGTCGGCGCCTAGCTCTTGTGGGGATATTCATGTGCGTATCGCTGCACCTTTTACACAGCCCGGGACATTGGCACCGAAGATCAGCGAGAAGGATGTAGTGATCAGCGCGTTGCCCGAGACCCTGGATGGCTATACGCTGTGCGGTGGAAATCTTATTCTGGATGCCGTGCCAACTGGCTTACTCACCATAAAGGCACTACAAGGAGGCACCCTTGTTGATACACTGTTGGTAGATGGGGGAAAGGCAGGCTGGTAAAGTCTAAAGAAATAAATTTTGTTCGGTTTTTTTTTCACCATGTGTCTGGTACATGTGACTAGAAGAATAGGGCCTTTGGAGCTGACAACAGACTCACACACTGTCCAACTTGATCCACCTCCTCAAAACCAGCACAAAACACACCCACACTCATAATTCCCATAACAAGATACTAAACGCAGAAAGAATATATGCAAGACGCAGCCTTATACGAATTCTTGCTTTCACAAACGACATATCCTTAATACCAAGTCCAGGAATAATATTGACCCCTCCATCCAAGACCCCGTAGACATCATCAACAGCCAATAAAAGCTACCAAAATGCCTAGGCAATCGCAAACACGCACACTACACTTCTACACACCGTACTCAACATCAAAACCGGGTATTCCCACTCCCGTATTATAAATCCAGTTAGTAACCACATGGTTACTCTAACCTCAACATTCTCATAAATTACACCCGTTGGAAAAGATAATATACCCGCGTCTCCGTCGCCGACCAGCCCAGTAATGCACCCTATCCATCCCCCCAGGACTGTTGTGAGAAGTGCAAGTGGTATAAGCGGTGTTAGCATCAACTTCCCGTACTCGTGAAAAAGCGACGTTGCTAAGGAGATAGAAGACACTGTGATCGGGACTTTTGCTACGCAGTGAGCTAACTACTTCTCAGAACTGACTGTGCTGAGGAGAGAGAAACGGGGTTATTATTAAGCAGGGATGTTATTATGGAGGCGTAATCTTCCTATCAAGTTTTCTCTTTTTTGCTTGCATTCTTTTGTTCTTTGAGTTTTCGTAAGGGAGAGAGGAGAAGAAACGTTCGACTCACCCTGTAACGATATGTAAAAACTTCTAGATCGTTGAAGTCCAAGAGCTTTTTTTTTAAGGGGTGAAAGGATGAATTCTTTCTCTTTTTTTTTTCTTTATTATCGCTTCTACTACTAGAAGCGATATGTTGAGTAGTGTGAAACTTTCTCTTTCCATTCGCGTTGCTCATCGTTTTTTATGAGCGGCAATAGCGCTGCACGTCCGTGGGATAAAGATTGATGTCAACATCCACAGACGGAAAAAAAAAATTGCGGAGATTAGGAGTATGGTATCAAGGTGGTAGAAATCGTGTATCCGGACACATAAGAGAGTCTATAATAATATTACTCACTTCTCATATTTGTAATCCATTCGCTTAGACATAATGCGAATAGTGTAGATAATGCACTGTAACTTCGTCATTTCTAGTCATAAAATCAAAAAGAAAAAGAACAAGGGCACAGCAAGGGTTTTGAAAGCTAGCCAAACGCAGGTACGTTATTTCTAACTTGTCCTAACCAAACCCCTGCGTTTTATGTATTGGGTTAGACAAAATACCAAGTGTTTTTCTACACTGGAGTGATGGGGCAACTTAAAAATACTGCAATGACAAACCCCTTCCTTTTCGTTTTCCCTTTTAATCCAATCCGCTGGTGTCCAAAAGACGATAGGTAATAACAATAACAATCTGACGAATTCTCGTCTTCATATCCCGCAACATGCGGCAAACTCACTTCTTCATGTGACCCGCCCAGCGTCTCCGTTTAGTTCTCGCGTTACGCTCTCCCAGCACGTCTTGAAGAACATCACGAAGGGAATGCGTTATCTGATCCATATCACGATCACTCATAGGACGGCAGTTGCGAACAACAAATTCCTCGAACGACATCTTGGACGCGTTGTGGGCCGGATCTGGGGACGTAGCAAGTGCAGACTGTGTAGAAGAAGACGAAGGAACAACATGAGAGACTGACATTTGCTATTAGCGTTTGACTCCATTCATTTGCCCATTGACCTGTTTGTGCCCATTGACTTTACCCTGCGTGCCTGGCTGCGATTGCGGTGGGGGTGGCGGTGGCACGGGCCCAAAGGGTCGACGTTCAGGTGCGGGTTCAACGCCGTCTTCCTCGGTGTCGTCGTCGTACTCTGCGCTATCTTCGTCTTCATACTCGTACTCACTCTCCGTCACTTCTTCGTCTTCCTCTTCGTGCTCCTCGTGCTCTAGCTCGTGCATAGGCACTTGCCCGCGACCCTGTGCTTGCATGCCGCGGCACAGCGTCTCTAATCGGGCAATCTTCTTGCGCTGCTCCTCGGCCTCCCTTGTCTTCTTGGCAAGCTCCTCCTGCATCTTTTGGCGCTCCTCGACCATTTCACCAATATTTCGATTGGTGATGTCCTTGTGGCGCTGCAGATTTTGGTTTTCCTTTTCGAGGCGCTTCGTCTTCTTGGACATTTCTTCCATTTCTTTGCGGAACGTGAGAAAGAGGTCGTTGGAGTTGTTGAGGGTTTCCTCAACCTGCATCTGGTCAGTATTAACCATGATGATACAGACCAGCTAGGGGTGGAAGACTAGACGTACCTGTTTGAACTTTTCGACATAGATGTTGAGCTGGGTGCGGAGTTCGGTTTCGGTTTGTGAGAAGGTCGAGACCTGGCGGGTCAATTGATGCGACTTTGACGATTCGGCTTCTTGCTGCTTGCGCTGCTGCTCGAGGCGGGCAGAATGATACTGTATTTCCAGCTCCTTGAGCCGAAGCATCGAGTGGTACTGCAGCTCGCGCAATTCGTATTGGTCAATAAATGACTTGAATTTTTGGCGGAATCTAAACGTCTTAGCCAACGCAACACACATCCGGGTACCAGACTTACAACTCGTCTAATTCTTGCTCGGCTTGATTCTGCGGCTCTGGGCCATTTGCAGCGGCTATGCAATCGTCGACGTCGTTGACAAGATGCTCGAGGCGCTCGTGGAGTTCCTGGCGGGCGGCCGACTCGCTGGTCTCGAGTTTGTGCAGTTCATCTTTTAACTTCTTGTTCTCTTTTGCAAAGTCACGCGACAGCTTGTCGAGCTTGTCCTTCATGGTGGTGACCTTGTTGAGCTCCGAGCGCTGGGCGTCTTTTTCCTTTTGCAGCTGGTCGCCGCGCTTCTTTGCCTTTTGGTGTTCGCGCTCGGTGCGCTTCATGTCGGACAGCAGCTCGGTGTATCGCTTCTGGACGACCTCGAGGCGAGAGAGAGGGCCGTCCATGTTGGAGAGGAGCGAGGAGAGTTCACGGTTTGCTTTCTTAACTTCGCGTTCTGTCCATGCCGTGGTCAGCCAGCGATTTATTTTTACATGAGAGGGCCGTGGGCCGTGGTGATGGCGATGGAATTGCACATGTGGTGTACGCCACCTCGAGCATCCCCGCCCCCACCACTTGCACGGCCAGACATTGACGCACCGATTTCCAGTTCCTGCTCCTTGTCGCCTGCCTGGTCGAGTTCGAGCTGAGCAATCTTGGCCTGGATCTGCTTCTGCTGCTCCGAGGGGTCGGCGGCCTTCTTGCCCTTTGCCTTCTTGGTGGGCGCAGGCGCAGGCGCCGGATTGTGCTGGGCGGGCGCCATGGCGGCGGGCGAGGGCGATGTGGTGGTGCGGGAAGAGTCGTGCGGTGGTCGGGATGAATGGGCAGATGTGGGCTGGCCGTGTTGGGCGACGGTGGCCATGAAGCCGTGGCTGGTGGATCCCGTGGTGGTGGCCTGTGACGGAGCCGCTGCCTATGCCACCACGCCCATGCACAGGAGGTGTCGGAAGAGGGAGGTCTACGCAGCGGGGATGCGCATCCGCTGTGCAGTGCAGCAGCAGCAACAGCAGCAGCAGCGGCAGCCGAGTAACAATGCGCGCGGAGAGGGTGTGGCCGTGTCTCCGCCGACGTCTCGGAACAGCGTGGTGCACAGGGCGAGAGGGCAAGCAGAAGCAGATGTCGCAGTCAGTCCGGGCAGTCCAGTCGGGTCGGGCGAGAGGATGGACGGGGCGGGGGGAAGCAGCAGGCCGTGGTGTCGTCGTCGACGTCGGGCGGGCACCACGCAGGCCTTTTGTCGTTGGAGTAGGAGTGAATGTACGTAGTAGTACTTCGCACTGTCTCCACCACGCCCACGAGCTTCAATATCGACCAGGAGCACATGGACCAGCGCCCGCCCCAGCCAATCCACTGCCCATTCAGGCACCCTCTGCGCCGCTGTGATTTTGCAGCCTAGCCGTCTTGGGGACAGGGCGCACTCGGCCAATCGGCGACACAGGCGTCATTGCTGGTCAGCATTTCTGTCCCGCCTTCGCATGTATGGTCATATTGTATGCAGACACCGAGTACGAGGCATTGCGACGTCTGTTCACCCACCCACACCCGGCTCAAGACCGAATATGTTGCGCTCTGCTGGGCGGCAATTCCCGCCTAGGCTGCCGGCCACTGCGCGACGACACTATGCCGCTGTCGCCAACGCCACCAGCCTGCCCACTGTCGGCCAACAGCTCCATGGCTTCACCCTCAAGCGCGTCAAGCAGGTGCCCGAGCTCGAGCTGACGGCCCTCCACCTTCAACACGACAAGACGGGCGCCGAATACCTGCACATTGCCCGCGAGGACACCAACAATGTCTTCTCCATCGGCTTCAAGACCAACCCGCCAGATGCCACCGGCGTGCCGCACATCCTCGAACACACCACGCTGTGTGGCAGCGAGAGGTGAGAATACTTTCGGGGACCTCTGCGAATCACAAACTGACGGCCCAGGTACCCCATCCGCGACCCCTTCTTCAAGATGCTGCCCCGCTCTCTGTCCAACTTCATGAACGCATGGACCTTCGCCGACCACACTGGCTATCCCTTCGCCACGACCAATGCCCAGGACTTCAAGAACCTCATGTCCGTATACCTCGATGCGACTCTGCACCCGCTTCTCAAGGAGAATGATTTCACTCAAGAGGGCTGGCGCCTGGGGCCCGAGAACCCGCTGGCCAAGGAATCCGACGACCCAAACGCAAAGCGTATTGTCTTCAAGGGTGTTGTCTACAACGAGATGAAAGGGCAAATGTCGGACGCAAGCTACCTGTTCTACACCAAATTCCAGGAACACCTCTACCCCGCCATCAACAACTCTGGAGGGGACCCGCAGAAGATCACTGACCTTACCTGGGAGCAGTTGCGCAAGTTTCACGCGGACCACTACCACCCCAGCAACGCTAAGATTCTCACATACGGCGACATGCCATTGGAAGAGCACTTGAAAGAGGTGGACAGCCGCTTGAGCAGCTTCGAAAAGATTGCCGTTGACCAGGAAGTTAAGGCGCCAATTACTCTTGACGCTCCTAAGCATGTTACCGTCCCCGGCCCCCTGGATCCGCTTGTACCTCAGGACAGGCAGTACAAAACTTCGGTCACTTGGCTGATGGGCGACACTGCCGATGCTGTCGAGAACTTTGCGCTCGGTGTCTTGAGTAGCCTGCTCATGAGTGGATACGGATCGCCCCTGTACCGTAATCTTGTTGAATCTGGACTTGGTGCTGACTTCAGCGCAAATACCGGCTACGATAGCGCAGGACGACGAGGTGTCTTTTCGATAGGCCTGGATGCGGTCAAGGCAGACGACGTGCCCAAGGTTCGCGAAGTCATTGCAGAAACCCTGCTTGAAGCTCGGAAGAATGGCTTCGATAAGATCAAGGTGGACGGTATCTTGCACCAGCTTGAGCTCTCGTTGAAGCACAAGACCGCAAGCTTCGGCATGGGCATCCTCCAGCGACTCAAGCCAGGCTGGTTCAACGGCATTGACCCAATCAAGGCTCTCGCATGGCAGGAAACCGTCAACGCCTTCCAGAAGAAGTACGCCGAAGGAGACTACTTGGAGAGCCTAATTGAGAAGTACCTCCTCACCGAAAATACCCTGACCTTCACCATGCAGCCTTCCGAGACATTCAGCCAGGAGCTTGTAGATGAGGAGAGCCAACGACTAGCAGCCAAGATTGCAGAAACTACCAAGCAGTTTTCGAGCGAGCAGGAGGCACAAAAGTACCTGGAGGACCGGGAGCTTCAGCTGCTACAGGTTCAAGAGGAGGCCAGGAATGAAGACCTTAGCTGCTTACCTTCGGTGCATGTCAAGGATATCCCACGAGAAAAGGAACGGAAACCATTGCGCCACACCGATTTGGATGGTGTAAAGGTCCAGTGGCGCGAGGCTCCTACAAACGGTCTGACATATTTCCGTGCAGTGCACAAGCTCCAAGACCTGCCAGACGAGTTACGAGAGATGATTCCGCTCTTCACAAGTGCTATTATGCGTCTTGGCACCAAGGATAAGACGATGGAGCAGCTCGAGGAACAGATCAAACTCAAGACTGGTGGTATTACTGTCGGTTACCACTCGACTCAATCACCATTGTCACTTGATGCCTACGAGGAGGGCATGGCCTTCTCCGGCTACGCATTTGATCGCAATATTCCCGACATGTACGAGCTTCTTCGAACAATTATTCAAGAGACGGACTTTGATGGCCCTGAAGCCGAGAAGAAGATCCGGGAACTGTTACAGAGTGCAGCAAGTGGCGCAATCAGTTCCATTGCCGAGTCTGGTCATTCTTATGCCATGCGATTTGCCGAGGCTGGTATAACTCCTGTGGGGCGTCTGGCGGAAGAGACAGGAGGTCTTACTCAGATCAAGCTCATGACCGCATTGGCGTCGCAAGAGTCACTCAGTGATGTCATCCAGAAACTCAAGGCCATTCAGTCTTTCACCATCGCAAACAGCAACCAACTCCGCGTTGCACTCAACTGTGGAAGTGAGAGTTCAACACCCAACCAAGAAGCGCTCAGCCGGTTCTTGAGCACCCTACCAAAGAATGTATCAGTCCCAAAGACATCACAACAGAAGCAGTATCCTCGTAACGCAAAGTCCTTCTTCCCCCTGCCCTATCAAGTCTACTACTCGGCTCGCGCTGTCCCCACAGTGCCCTACACCCACGCTTCTAGCGCACCACTCGAGATTCTCTCGAAAATGCTCACCTTCAAACAACTGCATCCTGAGATTCGTGAGAAGGGTGGTGCCTACGGAGGTGGCGCCTACGCCCGTGGCCTCGGTGGTCTTTTCGGCATGTACTCGTACCGTGACCCCAACCCACAGAACAGCATGAGAATTATGGCTGAAGCCGGACAATGGGCGCGCGACCGTGCATGGACAGCTCAAGATCTCGAAGAAGCCAAGCTCAGCGCCTTCCAGGGCCACGACGCCCCACAGAGCGTCAGCCGCGAAGGCATGCGCGAGTTCCTCTCCGGCGTTACGGACGACATGCTGCAAACGCGGCGTGAGCGTCTCCTCGACGTCACCGCCGAGCAGGTACAAGCCGTCGCTGACGAATTCCTTGTCAAGCGCGCACAAGAAAGCAGCATTGCTATCCTCGGCGAGCGAAAAGACTGGGTCAAAGAAGCCGATGGCTGGCAGTTTAGAGACATGGGCATGTCAGATGCTGCCAAAGCAGCAGAGGAGGCAGAAGGTATCCCGCAAAAGGACGATGGCGTCCCGGCTATCGCTAGCTAAAGCCTAGTCCATGGTTTTTACACCCTTTTAATGACGATTGTATAGTAAAAATGTAAGATTATGTAAAGAGAGAATAGCATTACCGGCGTTGAGCCTTTCGGGTAAGTAGAATGCATAGCGCTGGTTATGAGTTCCCTTTTTTTTATTAAGTCCTCTGCTCTTTCTTTCTCAACGTTTCTCGTTGTTCTCATTCGCACGGACCTCCAAAAATTCCCTACCTTACTTTACTCCCCTTTTCCTTCATTTTCTTTTGCTTCTCCCTTCCACACAATATCACAGCGCAACGAACAGATTCTTCACAGACGGCCATGCATTTCTTTCACCTCCGTAGCTGGCCGGCTCTGTCTTTTTCCCTTCTATTTCTCTCTTTCTTATCTTGTATAAGAAAGGGGGGGAGGTGAATGGGAATGCGCGAGAAAAATCCATCGGTTTCTGAATTCCCCTTCTATCCAGTCCTTTATCTAGCACGGTGGGGAGACTCGGGAAGATCGGGAACGGAGATTTTAGATGGAGCACCTGCTTTCAGACCTACCTGATTTAAGAGTGAGATTCTTCTCCTGGTAGACTAAATGTGGGGGTATATTTTATTATCGTTTGATATCATTATGATTCGTTGTATCTACATACACACATATCCTACAATTCGGTTTGATCCTGAACAACAGCATCGCCACGCATCTCACTAGCCTTGACGATCAACCGACGATAATCCAGAACAGCCTGCTCAAGCTCCTTGCGCTTCAGCGCTTCGTGATCCGAATGCGCGACGAAGATGGAGCCAGGGCCGTATAGATATCTCTTGTGGTCGCCGGAGAGAAACGGTACGTCGGTACCGTAATTCACAGTGAGGGTGTCGAAGCCATCGACGTCGCAATTGATGTCGACGACGCCGTAGCCCTCGCTGCCCCAGATGATGTCTAGATCACCGCCTTGCTCTTGCGCCGTGGCTTTAACGCCTTGAAGCGCGTTGACGATAAGTTCGCGAACGAGCTTGGGTGTGCTGGCCGCAAGTCGCGTCGCAATATTCGCAGATGCAGTTTCGGCGACCACGTTTGCTGCGACACCGCCCTGGACGCGCCCGAAATTCATAGTTGTGTTTCCGTACTTTTCGCTCCAAGGGAGATATTTTCGTAGCTTGAGCAATTCACCTAGTGCCTCGACTAAGATATCGTTTGCGCTCACGCCTAACCATGGGTATCCGGAGTGCGCTGCTTTTCCTGTAGCCTTAACTTCGAAGCCTAGCATGCCCTTGTGTCCGCAGACTAATTTGCCTTCTGTCGGCTCCCCAAAAATGACGATTTCGTGTGACGAGGGTCGTTTTGACCAGTCGCTGAATGCGCGCATGCCATCGCCGCCTGTTTCCTCACCTACAACAAACAGCAGCGAGATGTCATCGTACATCTGCTTTCGTATGCCCTCTGCAGCTATGATAATCGGCGCTACACTTCCCTTCGCATCAACGCTGCCGCGACCCCCAATCTCGTCGCTCGTCTTGTTGTAGTAGTAGGGCCAGTAAGGAGGTACCACGTCGATGTGGGAGGTCAAGAGAATCGTCGTTTCGCGTTTGGAGCCATATGCAAGCAGGTTATACCGGCCGGGTGACGCTTCTTGTCGCTCGACCGTCCAGTCGTGCGACTGTAGGTAGGAAGAGAGCCACTCGCCGACTTTCTTTTCGTTGCCGCTTATCGATTCGACTTCTATGAGGTGGCGGTGGAGCGAGAGGAGTGACTCGGACTCAGAAGCTGACAGGGCTTGGAACTCGGAGGTGGAGAGGAGCGTTAAGGCGGCTTGAGGTGGGGTGGATGTGAGGGCGCTGAGCGCTAGGGTGCAGAAAGAGAGGGTTCGGAGGATCATTTTGGGCGTTGTGTGAGGCTGTTGATGCCTCAATTGCAGGTTGGTGGTGGAGGTTGAGAGCTTAGAGAGCTTAGTGGTTGCGAGAGCTTAGCCGGCGATGACGATCGTGACGGTAATCCACCTTGTTGCATAGTATCCGCCTCTCCGCCTTCCTGCAGTATAACGTACTTAAACAAGTACTTGGACGCAAACATGTCAGCCCTTCGTTCGTCTCTCGTATCTTGAGTCGATATGTTTCATTTACTGGCTGGATAAAACTCCTGATGACGGTTCGCCTCACGTTTCATCGCCGGTCAACTGAAAAGCGCTGATGCGTTGTCGCAGCTGATGCACCTATGATCTGCATATTGTCTGAGAGCTGCGCCTCGCATATGCCCAAGGTTGATTCCAGGGCATACAGGGCCAGGCTGTGGCGCTTCATGTTGCTGTATTGACTTGATAGCCGCGCGGTTGACCATAAGGCCGAAACAGACACAGCCATGGATCGGAATCCTCCTCAAAAACGATAGGTATAATATTGAGGAGGCTGCCTTATGTTACACAAGATTACTTCCCTTTCACTCTCAAAATTAAAAGCCACTACGCTTTGCTCCTGGTCGTTTTTACATTTTATCGCTTGAATCTTTTTTATTCCCGCTCAGCGTCTAATATATCGGATCATCTTCACATGAGGCAATCATCGAGAAGGTCAGCCATCTTGGTGAAGAAAAATCGAAAGACAGAATGGCGTAGTCGGGGCGGTAAATACTGGGATCAGATATTTTCTGAACCACGAGTCTGCGATGACCATCCAGTATATCAAGATTGGTCTGATGTTCAAACAAACGACACAGAATCTGAGCTCTGGCATGGGCAAGATTGTAGTATATCCGAACGGGAACTAACATCCAAGCTCCTCGAGAGATTTGAAGTGTCTAATGGCTCATGGGAAACCAAAGTCCTTGCTAAGTTCCTATCGAGGCAGGATAACGATGCATCGGTAGCCGAAGACGACAAAGCATGGGCATGGATAGATGATCGAGAAATATGCGCTGGTCGTAGTCGAATTTATGAAGGAAGCTTCGATTCCAAGGGCCTACGTGACGTATTGGAGCAGCTGGTTCGTTGTGTGTTACCCTTTGTCACATCAAATCTAATCGAAGGCAGCGCTTTGGTCATCCGACCCTTCGAAATGTCGATCAGCGTATGATGTATGTTGTGACTTTCTATCCACCATCAAAACGTTACCGTACTTCAGCTGACAACGTGATAGCTACATTTCTAAACTGACTCCTAGTTTTGTTTCCACCTTGGCCAAAACAGGTTGGCATCACCAAATGAAAGCACTGCGCGATGCGATAGGGAAACATATTACTCTCGAGACGTCCATGCGCGTCCACATCCCGGTATGTGTCACCTTAAGCTCAACAAACGCACCATCAATAACTAAAAAACAATAGATACTGGGCTTCAAGACATTTCAACTGGAGTTTCACATGGAACATCTACTTCTAAGGCCATCAAGTCAGAATGAGGGCTCGGTTGCTAATGAATCAATAGCTGATCTATCATTTCTCGAATTAGCTAACGCTGATGGGCAGATCGTTCCCCATTCAATATATCGAGGGCATATGACTCTTGTGATCTGTGGTTGGAGTAGCCTGCAGTGGACAGGGTATGTTTTCAACCAGGCTGACAAAGATGACTTGAACATCGAGGACATGGACGAGCTCAAAGGACATTTCCTAACTTCCGAGTATGGGTTCGACTTCAACACTCCTCCGCAATCAATCAAAACATGGGATGCAAGAAGGTACTGGCTGCGGTTAGTAGCGCATCGTATTCAGTATGTGCTACGAGAATGGCTATATCTCGTACGAACAGTTGAAGAGGGCATAGAAGCATGGGTATCTTCTCATTTCTACATATTGGTTCGTCCACGACTAATGCGCTAGAGAAATCACAAGACCCTTGTAACAGTGGTACAAATATGGACGCTGTCCTTGCTGATGATATCAAAAGATCTTTGGACAAGACCCTCCAAACGATGCAGCTTCTGCGCCAGCTGCGTGACACGCTCTCAACCACGCTTCGAGCTCACAATCGCTTCACTAAACTAGACGGGGATATGTGCTACTTCTCAGATATCAGCGACTGCTCCTCTGTACAGAATAGCATTGTTGAGTCATTTGAGAAGCTCACGGATCTCTTGTCTAGACTTTGTTCACTCGATGATTCTTGCAAACGCTTCGCAACGCATGTATGTGGAGGGGTACTACAAACAGGGTATCTCTTCTCTACTAATCATGATGTTAGTTGGGACGCATCCTCAAACTCGAAAACAACCGTTTGATTATACAAAGCAATCAACTCGATCAAGAGAGCAACATGTACCACCTGGCTACCCACCAACTGAACGAGCGCATGCACAAACTAAATGAAGAGACATGTGCTCTCAACAAGGAGATGCGCGAACTTAATGAAAGAAGCACAGAAGCGGTGTGTGCAAATCAAGCAGAAGCCACCAAAACCAGTAATAGTACACGGGTGAATGTCGAGGTATGTGTTATGGTAACCGTGATACCCGCAATGTTGACGCGTTGCAGTTACTGTTACTCACTACCCCGTTTGGCATGGTGCTTCAGTATTTCAGCTCCGAGCAAGAAATTCTATTCTTCAAGAGGAGCCCGAAAACCTTCGTTCTTGCGACAGTTGTTTTGATGTTGCTTCTTCGTTTGTTGACACTAGTGCTGCAGCACGGAGGTACCTTACTGCGCCTCTTTTACCGAAAGTTGTCCGTCTCCCCAAAGAGATCTCAGCCACCGGGGCAAAATTCGAGTGAGTGAAGAGTCCCACATGCTACGAACACCTCTGAAATGATTAGATACCATCGAGTTGGAACAGACACAGAATGTGTGATAATTTGGCCAGGGCTCTTTATCAAATGGTACCTTGTGTGCTCTCACCGCCAATTTGAGTGGATGCGATTCAAAAACGGCCTCTTGCAGGCTTTGACGTTAGAAGTTCTTCTTCTGGGTCCTTATCAACGGCTGCCCGCCGGATATTGGGGGCTTAGTGGAGACTAGCAGCCAAGGGGTTCACAATGTCTCGGCCGATATCTGTGCGTGCAGTATGTATGTCAAATACAAACAAATAGGCAATTATATCTCAGGGTATCTTCGTTGCACTTGTCTCCTTTGAACCCTCCTACTTCTCACTCACCAAGACAGCTGTTCAGGAGTCTTGTCTCCACTAAGCTAACAGCGTAAGTTTCAGTTGCGAAACACTTTAGTATCCCCGATTCGACCAGTACGCAAATGCGCATATCTTCTCTCAGCACTACGATATGCCTGATTCTCACCATATCGGGCCTTCTCTCAGTCGCAATCGATGTGAGAAGAGGAAAATATCGCCTTGAACACTCGCATATGTGTCTATTACTGACCATAGATCACAGAATAATCACTGTACTGGTCAACATCGCTTTCAACCCCATTTTCGGCGCGTTGCAAAATCCATTACTCCTTTCGTGGTTGACTACATCGACCTTGCGACTGTTTGCAGACACATCGAATACGAGGGTGGATATGTGTTGGTTGTTAGAGCGTTATACATATCAAAGAGATAAGTTCAAAATAATGACATGGCACGAGAATTTGCAAAGCCATCATCTCTGCGCGAGTAGTACTGAAGGGGCAGACTCATTGCCTCGGTCATGCTCATCAATGCCGTCGCCCCCGCCGGTGCGTGCCCGAATGGCTGGGAAGAAGAAACACACCTTCGTATGGCAATGTGCAAGTGCAGAACAGTACTCCACGAGTTATGTAGACTGACAGTTACGCAGTGTTATTGTGGTACGGTTTCCATACCCTACAGGAGCAATGCTTGCCCTTCTTGTGGTTATGCTCGATGTGGCAACTGTCACATTACAAAAGTACAGCAAAGATAGCATGTTTGTTCGCCATCAATGTTAAAGCCATCCAAGTGTACAATAAACCTAGATTTTAACAAAAACATCAAGTCTATAGCAAATACATCAACCAAAAACTCATCTTTCTCACCAACTTCCAATCGAGCGCCATTTTCGTTTTTCAATACTCTTTTCTTTGGGTTATAGTTTACGAGATAACTTATCGGCTGTGCTCAAATTTTACGTAGTCTGCTCCTTACGTTGAAGAAAAAGTGTAGGCATAGAGCATAGAGTTAACAAAACTGTCTGACAAGGCTTTGTATCGGTATCAAACTCTGAGGAGTAGTTAGGTTGTTTTGAGAATAATGTACTATATCATATTTGAGAGTAATTTTGGCACAGGAATAGTGGCAGCGAGGTTGATTACGTCATGTCATGGATGGTAGTACTATGGGTTTTAGCGAACGTAATTTCGAAAATCAAACTGATAGTTGAGCTACATCAAACCCCGCTTGAAAATCACCTCGTAGCGGCTGAGGATGCATCAAGATAATGCAAGCCCGGTTGAAGTACTTTCTAATAACTCAGCCCCCAACTCAGAGTGAGAAATGGAATGCCTTATCCGGCGTACCAGGCTTGTGACCATGGGACTCGTCCACGCATGTAGAGCCAAGTGTTGGGCTATGCACGATGTTTCTTGAACATCAGCCTCAATGCAACTGACCTTTGTGCTCAATCCGGTTAGATGACTTTCAGGACTAGTAGCAGGCGTCTCTACTTCGCTTTTTCTACAATTACCCATATAACATCTTCGCTTTTCCAGCCAACTCTTCACTCAAAAAATCCGCTATGGAAACATGAAATCCAACTCAGATCCAGTCGTAGATCGCCGAATGATTACGTATACCATGTGCCATATCATGCGCTGGCATTCCGATGTTCTTGGGAAGTCCTTTCCCATTCAAGAATTTGCCTTGCGCTAAGGAAACACCAGAAACCGGGGTTCTGGTAGGCCTCTATGCCCGACATTTGCCTCTTCACGATGCATTGGGCAGCTATACTCCATGACGTTTGCCCCGTCTCAGCCTGACGAATTGTGTATTCGTGAATGCGGTCATGCACGGACGCTCTCAAAGATATGTGGTACAGAAGAAAAGCCTCCTCCTGCAACTGACCTCGTGATGCAGATAGTCGCATCGCACGTATTTGCCCAGCAACTCACATCCTCAAACGTGGTTTTCCTACAGCCTTATGAATCCTAATTCCAGCTGTGATATGAACACACCGATCAGCATACGAATGTCCGACACCGGCAAGTTAGAGTCGGTGTACCGCAATGCAACAGATTTCAATTGGCTTCTATGGTGGCTTCCGGGTCGATGAGGCAGATTTTGCCCTTCTCTGGTTCTACCATATACAGTATCGGGATGACTGTGTCACAGTCAATTTATCTTCGTCTTCTTATGAAAAGGAGTCGTATCCCAAAAGCCCAGGAGTTGGCACTACGAACTAGTTTCTTTTTACTGAAAATTCGAGTATGAGCTTGTTATTAGTTACAAATGCCTTCAAAACTCAACGCCAAGCATCGTTGTGACTATCCGCCTCGGATATCAGATCATGGAGACTGTGGCAAAAGCTGGAACCAGGTCTTTCTTCAAAAGAACCGTAAAAAGAATGACCGCCCATTTCAGCAGTGCCTACAACAAGAAGACGTAGAACGAGATCTCGTCGATGCCTTTTTGCAATACACCGACAACTCTATACCATCAAGAGGAGTTCAACAAGCAAAGGTAATACTTAACAAGATCGCAAACAGTAAAGCCAAGTTCCTGAATACTCGGCGAGCTTGGGTGGACTCCCGCACGAAAGCTTCAGGTCAAAAAAGCTCTCCTCGGTGGATAAGACTAGGGGAACTGGAAGACTTCATCAAGGAACGTGTAAGTTATGCACTAGTGATATTTGAAGACGTATAGACTGATTTTAACTACTCAGCAGTCTACAAACGCCCTCTCTGATACAGACGCGGTTCGTCATTTGATGTAAGCTGAGATTCATTTGTCATCTGAGTCATATTTCTCTGGCATGTCAATATGACCTTAAAAACAATACTTATTAGCGATGTGTCTTAGATTTATCCAGGAACTAGATCGGGATTTCGTTCGTGAGATTGCACGATCCTCATCTTGGAATGAAGTTTCGGCCTTGAGACTCGCAATATGCAGCCACCTTGCACGTGAAACTTGTATCAGGGTGCGCATACCGGTATGTTATCAATCCTTTACCCTGTTTATAACCCTGATAATTTTATAGTACACTGGCTTCACTACCTTCCATCTTGAATTCAGCCTACCGTACTTAGTCTTGGAGGAACAAGGCTGTTCAAAAGCTCCACAAATCGAGAACGGGAGCGCAGCTGAACTTCTGAAGACAAATCTCTCCTTTCTGAATATCGGGTCGCGAAAAGATGGCTACGCTGCTCGATTCTCTATTCGGAAAGTCCATGAAACTATCCTCATCTCTGGTTGCGATAGCTCGGAATGGACTGGTTATGCTTTTTCATCCTTCAAGTCTTCAGCTGAGAACATGAAGGAAGAAGATGAGTACGACAGCAATGAGGACGAAGATTTCAATGGTGAAATGCCAAGCGAAGATATTTTTGCTACAGGTGGCACTGATTACGATGACCATCAGGTGCTAGATGCTAGTATGCCGATATGGGACCCCAGAGTGTACTTTCTAACCGTCTTCGCTATCCGAATGCAGATAATCTACGAAAGGTACGAATTCCTTATTAGTACCTTTATATCAGGGGTCGAAAGCTGGGTAAGTGCCTCAAGACAGGTTTACAACAGTGAATCTCTTAACCATGCCACAACAGATCTCACATTCGATATACACTTCGTGGAACTCCCTGCAAACACCGAGCCCCAATACTGAAATTAAAATTCTGAAAGACAACATCAAACAGGTTTGGCTAGTATTACATGAGTTGAGTACATGTTTGTCGCGTACCGTAGCTGTGTGGGAAAGATTTCGTAGTGTTGATGGAGATGTAGAATATTTCTCTGACATCAAGGACCGGAAGGCAATAATTGCTCTCAAAAAGACCAAAGAAAACTTTCATAATCTGAAATCCAAGCTGCACCAGTTGAAACTTCTGAAGACGGCCCTGGAAGACGCTACCAATACCGTACGTTTAAAGTATTACTGCTAACAAATATATCTGACTAGCTCGATAGCTTCGAATGGAACTGATGGACCAGGTCAGCATATCTGTTAAGGAAAACTCGAGACATAGTATGGATCTCAGCAAGCATAGTAGACTTAGTCAGAAGTTTGTTGAAGAGAATATCAAAATCGCAAGGGCGAATGTACCGGTAGGCTCTTGCGGATCTCACTCGAACGACATCGTTGACATCAACAGCTGGCCCAATTAACGGCTTCAATTGCCGTCGCTCTGCAATACTTCTGTAGCGAGCGCAACTTTCTCTCAATTGACCGCGGCCCAAAGGCATTCGTATTGTCTATTCCCATAGTGCTGATCCTCTTGTCACTCGTGGCACCTTGCGTTCAGATGTTGCAACTGGTACTGAGCACATTACCTGCATTGCTTGCAAAGATTCCAATCTTTGGAAGGATCATGGAAAGCTCAGTATTCAAGAAAGTCGAAAGATGGATGAATTGCTTATATTATGAAGTCGACAAAGTTGGTAAGTTATAACATCCCTTTACATCCTATATGCCTCTTTTTCTAGACAGAAAACAGTATTTTGCCACAAGACCGATTACACCAGTCACAAAACGCCAACTAATAGTTCTAGAACTTTGCGACATGAAACGCTATGATCTCCGAGCGCCTGCAGTTGGATCCTGTTCTTGTGGCCACCAATGCGCTTAACAACTTGGTTGATTTTAGACATCATTAATCAAGTTTTTGGTCATGTGTTAGTAAGGGGAGAGTTTCCCTCCTATGATGCAGATCCACAAGTTAGTGTTGTCATCTTTCCCGTTCACAGTCTTGATGTGCACCGATGCAAATGGATGAGTTATGGACATGGTCTGAATATCTTTGAATTTACATAAATTGTGTCTCTATCATGTAGAAATATAAATAGGTCGTTTCTAGTATCGTTTTAGCGTCTCCATTTCTGTTCTAGACACAGGAAATATGAGGCTGACTATGCTTTCTGGGTTGAAGTACACCCCTCAGTTCGAAGGACAAAGATGCAGTATAGATGGAGTTCAACGGATTACTTAGAATCCTCTTACGTAGGTGCTGTTCTCTTCTCGGAGGTAAGAGTGGGGGTTAGGGGGCATTGGTATGCCCCTCCTTTGTGCAACCAGGGAGACATAGATCCTCACACTCATTTCGCATCCACCCTACCTCTCGCCTTGTTCAACAGGGTAGTATGTCATCTATCAAACATTAAACTAGGCTCATATAGGTATTGATCTGAGTCCTAGACCGCGAATGTATGATCTGAGACTCATCCAAATGCAACGTGGGATTGGTGTAGCAAACCATTATCGATGAACTCATATAATTTCGGGTAGACTACATCATCCTAAGCATCTTAATTTTCTCATTATACGAAGTAAATCACATCCTGAAAGGAGCAGCACAATGCAGCGCTCGGACTCCAGACATGGAAGTCAGCTGGCTAGTGCGATCAACTCTCCTTTGCCCAACGAGTGCAACCACCAACAGGATACACGGCGATGTGCATTTAAGCCATACCGCCAATCCCAAGCGAACACGATAGCTAGCAGATTTACAACAACGTGGCAGGCACAATCCTTCAAGGCTGAGACTCGGCATTCGTGAAGATAGCCGTAACAACCCTTGTGAGAGCAAAAAAAAAGGCAGAAACAATGAGTTGAGTGATATAATCAATACCTTGTTGCTACGTTTACTTTAGTTTCCTCTTGGGTAGTAAAATACGTACACCCTACAGTTGGATTCGTTGTCATCGCGAGGCTGAACACTAAACATGGCCGGTCCATCGACACTCAGCCTTGCTGGCTTAGAGCAATGGCTAGACCGCCGTTCCATTTCAGAAATGGAAACTGAAACTGAAACCAATGAAGCTAACCCTCTCTTCAACCCTCTTGATATCTGCCGTTCGTCCCTGGCTCATGCCCTTTCCGATCTTGTGACGGGTGACATTCAAGACGCATTCAAATCTATAAAGTGGCCGAATAATATATTCAATGGCGACCTATCCGTCACCATCCCAAGATTGCGGCCAGGCTGCAAGCCAGATGAGTTGTCGGCGGAGTTGGTGGACAAGGTCAGTTCACTTTCGTGTGTTGAGAGCTTCAAAACTAACACGATGATAGTTCCCGAAAGACCATGGTCTCTTCGAACCTCCTCTACCTGATGGAGTACATCTGCGATTTTTCCTCAAGTTCGACGCTGTACCACGCTTTCTGTTACCATATATCTCGGACAGAAAGAGCACATATGGTAGCTTTTTGACGAAAGAACATGCGCGTCAGAAACTTGTAGTTGAGTTCTCATCACCAAACATCACAAGCGAATTTCAGGGGAAACACCTTCGCAGCACAGTCATCGGCGCCTTTATCGGCCGGCTATACGAATCAATGGGATGGAATGTCACGCGCATCAACTACCTTGGTGATTGGGGTAAGCCCATTGCTCTACTCTACGTCGGGTGGACCAGGTATGGTTCAGAAGAAGCATATGAAGCAGATCCAGTTGGCCATCTCCTCCAAGTATATCACAAGATCGAAGAAGACTTTAAGCCAGAGCAAGCTGCAAGCAGGCAGGCGCGTGATGAAGTAGCCAAAGAAGGGGAGGACAAGGGGGAGGCGCAAGTTGAGATTGAAAGCAAAGGTATCTTTGCCGAACGGAATGAAGCCTTCAGGAAGCTCGAAGACGGCAACGAAGCACTTGTGGCGTTTTGGGAACGTGTCAGGAACGTCAATATCGACAACTATACCGAATTTTACGAACGACTCGGTATTCGCTTTGATGAGTACACTGGAGAGTCCCAGATCAGCCAAGACACTATGATCGAAGTCGAGCAGATGTTGAATGACAAGAACGTCTCAGAGGAAAGTGGAGGAGCTTGGATCGTTCACATGCAGAAACTTGGCATGAAATCTGGAACTGCCATTATCCGCGACCGCACGGGAGCTAGCACGTATCTTCTTCGCGACCTTGCTGCTGTGCTGGAGAGGTCAAGGAAGTACTCGTTCGATAAGATGATTTACGTCGTGGCCACTGATAACAGTGTTCACTTCAGCCAACTCATCAAGATCTTGGAAGCCTTGGATTTGAAGGATCTTGCCAGCAAGCTACAGCATGTCAAATTCAGCGAAACGTCAAAGATGGCAGCGGCACTAGGCAAAGACTACAAGCCCCAGGGTATACTAGATGCATGCGAGGAAGCAATGAAGGCCTTGTATGGGTCAGACGCGAACAAACTTGCTTTGATGGGCAAACTGGAAAAAACCAAAGAAGGCCTGGCGACATCCGCACTTCTCATCCAAGAGCTTTCCACCCGCCTGGCCACCGTCCACGCCTTCGACACCAGCACAATGGCCTCTTTCAAACTCGGATCAGGACCAGATCTCCAGTACTGGCTGACGCGACTCCATCTCCTCCTCAAAAACGTCGATTCTGCAGCCGAACCTTCGGATGAAGACTACGAAGTGTTGGCAGAAGAAGACCAAGCAAACCTTTTGCGTATCCTGGCTCAGTACCCAGAAGTCGTAAAGGCAACGTATAGCTCACTTGAGCCGGCGGGCGTCGTCACGTATCTTGCTAGTGTGACTGAGCAACTGGCTGAGTGCCTTGCACAAGATGATGAGGAGACTGAGGAAGCGGACGGTGAGGATGAAGGTGTCACTCCAGGACTTGCTGCGCTATACGAAGCCACTGCGATTGTTCTGGAAAATGGCATAAAATTGCTGGGCCTGGTTCCAGTAGCGGCTTCAATCTCGCGAGAGAGAGCGGATACGCCGGTGTTGGGTTAGCCTGGAGGAGAAATTGGTGTCTTCGAACAAATGTTTTTCCCTCATCTGTTCGTTTCCTGCAGTGTGCACAATCGGTTGATGCCTTATATGTTCTCTTTCAGACTACCATTGTTGATATTTTGAAGAAATTGAATGTGTGTTTGCAAAATAACTAAGTTCAGTGATCCATGATAATACTAGTGTTGCTGCCCCGTTGCGGACGCATTAGAGTTACACTGAGGGGCACAAAAGTGTTGGCACATTGTTATCGATATCAGAACCTGCTACCCCGCTTTTGGGAGCGCAAAGATGGAAGATTATCTCGACTCGATATCCCATCGGCGTGTTAGGATGATATTCTTGAGGTTATTTATATACTAATTCCGAGTTCTTCCATCAAAATCCGATATGGTCTAGTGGCTAGGATTTGCCGCTCTCATTGCAGAGTCAGTTCACTGTTCAGTGCCGGCAAGGCCCGGGTTCGATTCCCGGTGTCGGAAACTCTCTTTTTGCTGTTCCGACGTGACTGTGTCGAGTTGAGAATAGTTCTTTTTTTTTGTGATGATGGTGAAGATAGCGCGGGTACTGTAAGCGAGGGCCGACCTCGGACTAGTGGCCTAGCATCGTTCTGTCACTGGGCGCAGTTTATTCCAACCAATTCACGATGGATATTAATTGTTATTTTCCATGTGATCATATACTTTTGATTCCATGCTATGCATAGTATGAGTTGAACGAATGCCATTCTAAGATCCCTTTAGCTGCGTCACATAATGTAACTACAGCAGCATCACGGGAAGTAATCCTAGTGTAGCATAAAAACTTCATGGCAGCTATTCTGCTATTTTTGACATCTTAAAATGGTTAGTGAGGTATGAACGTTTAGCTTCAGGTTGAAAGAGCGCGAGCTGTTTCGATCAATAGAATGGATAGCACATTAATTGTGCGAGTGGCTAATCTTTTGCGCTTTGGCGTAGTAGTGGTCCTACATTTGTGGTAATAGGACGAAGGGGTTAGTAGTGAGTTCAATGAGCTATGATTTACTTTAGTAGCGACAACAAGGTAAAATGAGATATGGTTTTGCTGTATTTATGAATAAGATGAGATGAGTTGAAGAGAGCATTGTGTAGTTTTATTGTATTATTACGGGCGTAAAGCAACAAGTGCGTGCTGCCTTCACCCTGAACTCACCTCAACAACTCAATAGATAGGCGGCGATCGGGGTAAGTGAATCAGTTAGTATTACCTTCACCTGCTGGCCATCTAGTTTCCCAGCACTATATATCTATTGGACGTACTTCTCTCTCGTCCCCATCTCCTCGACTCCCAAACCAAAAAAAAACCACCACACAGCCCTTACCACCAACCAAACCAAACCCAAGCATGCCCCGCAAACGCTCCTACTTCGATGGTCCCGGCCGCATACTCGGCACAGGAGAATTCGTCGAGCCAAAGCGCAATGTGAAAAAGGTACAACAATTCCACCACAGAGAAAACAGATGGGAAAAGAAACTAATACCAAGCTAGATGCAAGACGCGGAGTACATCCCACCAAAAGACACCAAGTCTGATACGGAAGATGAAAATTATGTAGACGAAGTCCAAGACCGTACCGAGGACGAGGAGTGGACGCCTGAGTCGAAGAAGAGGAAGAGGAACCAGGGCAAGGCCAAGAGAGATGAAGTCGGCAAATCGGCAAAGGAAGATGCTGGCGATAAGAATGAGCAGTGTCTTTTGAAGGAGCCGAATGAGAACGACGCCGCGGTTGCAGAGGGCCGGGACGGAGGAGGACGGCACGAATGCAGCTGTTCTGTTTGCAAGAAGCTTAGGGGTGAGAAGAAGGATTAGTTAAGGGAGTATTTGGGGAGAAGGCAGATGAAGAGTGGTATGATTGAGGTTTTTTGGCGGATTCATGGGCATTAAAACAGTTGAGAAAGGGATGAGTATGGCTTTTTTCCGGATTGAGTCGGGCATTCGGGATTAATACTGGTGGTATCTCTGCATCATGGGAGCGGTCAGATTCCAAGACTTTGATGATGCTGACTCCCTCCCATTCTGGTATATTCTTTTTTTCCGAGACTGGAGAACTCAGATGGATGCGTGGCATCAATAAGGTTTTCCTGCTCGTCTTCTGAAATCCTCGCCACTGGAATCTTAATGATCGGACCGAAGATAGTGATCTCACCTTTTTTGGCTTTCTATATAATCTTTAGAAAGCTTGGGCTATGTACCACCGTGTCCGTTACTAGACGCGCGAAAATTTAGCAGGTGTCGCGGAACCAGCTCTTGAAGGAATAAACTCGCTACAAATGGAGATGATCGGTGGTGTTAAATGTTTCGGTTCGATCAATTTTGACATAGCAGCTTATTTGAAGTCGGCATTACTGTGGCTGTCAAGACTTGCACTCTCGGAAGTTTTAATGTGATTGTTCGCATCCTTCGTTTGAAGACTTCAAATTCTTGACTTTTTTCTTTTGACAACATCATTTTTGTGTATGCATATCGATTTTGTTTTGAGTATTGAGGAGGACGGCTTGCGAAAAGTAGAAGGCGAGTATAGGTGTGAGGCACATTGAGTGCGTTCGTCTAGAGAGAGTAAGAAAAGTGGAGTCAATACTAAAGCCTCAAAGCCCAAAACGGGCGAAAACCTAACTGCGAATCGTTGTTTTAACCACACGCACGGTTCGGTTCCCTGCTTTGATTGGCCAGACTGAAGGCCAGACTGGAGGCCAGGCCAGACGTCATAGCGTACGGAAGCTATCATCCGAACGGCGATGTATTTACACCGGAATATGCTTTATCGCCAACAGTTCATATCGATTAAAGGAACGTTGGTTGAAGTCATCGAGCTGGACCAGTCCAAAGTTTTAAACGCGGGAACGAGGGCGATGGGTTCAAACGGAACGAAGCTCATGAGAGGCAGGACACATCACAGAGTGATGCAGAATTAGTTATCATTCAAAAGAAAATTATTTATAAAATCCAAGAAGAGAAATTTGGATATGTTGTTGAAATTGTTGAGTAATGCGACAATAGGTTACCGGTCAAGCTGATGAAGCGGAAGGCGAGGCTGTAGATAAAGAGAATAGTGAAAGAGCATATGCTTCTATTGCCTGTTGTGGCGCTATTTCTGGAGGAGAAAACCCTGTTCGGTATGCAGGCCAAGTAGACTAAGCCCATTGCTCCCATGAAGCTAGCTGGGTGATTGTGCCGCATATTCAGCGTTGCTGGAGACAGGGTCTTTTGCATTTCCGGATTCGAGACTTTTCCACATTTGACCAAGTAAAATAAACTAGCTGAATACTCTAATCAAGCGCTTGTCTGTAGATTTGAAAAAGTAGCCACCGCCCCAGAGGTTGCGGCAAATGGTGAACGATAGGACGTGGTGGCCGTCAAAGCAGATGGTGCTACAGTGTCTGCTAACAGGCTTAGTAGGTTGGTGAGCGCATTCGCGGTAGACCAAGACCATTTCATGATAAATAGGGCTAAGACGACGTTGGAGTAGAGTGTTCCGGTGTTGGTAGCGGCTGACCGGGGCTATCCTTACACACGACCCTGGTTAGGCAGGAAGTGGTCGATGCTGCAGCCGGAGACCTCGCCTCAGAGGAGCTAAGATTGGAGCGATCGGCTAAGGTGACCCTGTCCAAGCTCCACGTCAGTGGGGGACAACCACCGGGTACGTTGCAAAAGAGTAGCTGGACTGCATGCAGAACGGTTTTGCTACCGGTGAGCGCAGATTGGAAAATTCGTTGGACGAGATTAAGCCTTTGATTGCGAGCGTTGCACGCATGATGAAAAGCATAAGAGGTACTGTAGACAGTATTGAGTAAGAAGATGGGACCGAGGCGGAATGGAGTACCTAGTATAGTGTGAACGTTGTGGGCGGATGAAGCTTTAAGGGACCAACTAGACTCGGCCTTGGGCAAGCGTAGCATTAGGCACAAAACCGTCTACTCCAGAGTGTGCAGTTGGTGATGCAACGATCTTGGTTTGGTAAGTGCTTTAACCTAATGCGAAGACAAACGGCGACAAAGATGGCTGTCAGTCTTGTACTGGTGCACATAGTCGCATGGCAGCTGCAAGGGTCTGAAACCTGAAAATGTCAAAGTAGATGTAGACACCTGCATCCAACATGACAACGCAAAGATGCAAGAGTACAGGCTATGCGGGGAGACTGGATGTGGTTGCCAATGGTTTCTGGGGAGGGTAGTGGTGGTGGTGGTCTCGAACTCATGTCGTTGGCCTCACTACTAGGCGTAGCTACCTTAGTACTACCCCGCTAAGAATAGGGTTATGACGGTTCCCCCACTGGGTAGTAGCAACAGCATAGTAGCTAGTGCTCATGTGAAACCTTTGTAGCCACGCACCCCAATATATTTGTACACCGCCTGTGCAAAATGACCAAAGTGGATGCAAACAGCGCCGAGCAGTATCAGTGGTGGTGATGTCGACTCGTGGTGGGTGTCCGGCTACGGCGAGCTTTGTCAGGGCCTGTTGGCAAGCGCCTTG
Organism: Bipolaris bicolor; assembly: GCA_026262445.1. NCBI lineage: Eukaryota > Fungi > Ascomycota > Dothideomycetes > Pleosporales > Pleosporaceae > Bipolaris > Bipolaris bicolor. Next base: position 650,715 of record JAODYD010000011.1, on the reverse strand, counting down.
GTTTGTGTGTGGAGGTCTCGCAAGGGTGGGTCAGACTGGTCGTTGGTGGGTGAATTGAAGAGATAAGGTTGTTTCAAATCGACTAGTATTCGTCAGGGCGTGTGCCAAGCTTTATCGCCTGCATCTCTAACCACAACCCCACTCTTTCACCTCATGGAGCGTGAATAGCCATGCTTCGCGCCCTCGTCGCTTACAGCAGCGGTTTCCGCGCCTTGGCTGGGGGCTCTGGAGCTCTGCAGGCGCATGAGGCGAGCATTTCTCTCTCGACGGATTAAGGTTCCATGGATCGGATTTGGAAACTCTAACCTCACCACCAAGTCGGCTTGGCGGGCATGTCTGATACAGCCGCGGCAGGGCCCGCTTTCAAATGCCTATTGTCCACGAGTGAGACAGGCAGCGGGCTAGGCAGAGAGCCAGCCAAACAAGTACCTAGGCCGAAGAAAAGCGCTTTGTGCGATGTGATGTGGTGGGATTTATCCGCGGGGCCGAACTTGATCCGAACATGGCCAGCGGCGGGGAGGAAGAGGTAATGGATAGAGCAAACTGGAGCAGAGCTCTACGGACCTAGGCTCACAGCGGGCGCGGCAGCGAGAGCGGTGAAGAGGGCGCTGAGCCAATGCGGACAACCGACTGAGGCTGGCGGCGTGGGGAGGATGGGGGAGCAGTAGGCCAGAGAGGTTTCCGGTGTGTTTGGCGGGCGGATACCATGGGCGGCGTACGCAATCCTCTCTCGAAACCATCTTGCGTCGGCTACGCTGCCCCTCCATGACTAGCCAGAGCTCTCCCATGCTCACCCCCCGCGCCCGGTGAAGCTCTGGCCGTGGCGTGGCATGCACCTAGCCCGTGCTTGCTTCTGACGCCGCCGACGGAGACTCTGGCAACCTTGGGCCACCACGCCTCCATCTGCCTTGGCTCTCTACACCTGTTTCGGGATTAAACTTGCGTCCTGGGCTCCAGTCACTCGAAGCAGCCACAGCTCCAGTAACTGCACCAGGCCCTGCCTCTCCGATAGGCGCTGCCATCAATAAATTGGCCCTCCACCTGCTCTCTTGCACCCCTCTCAGACCTCTCCTTCCCCTCCCTCTCTCACCCTCCCTTTCCCCCCCTCATTCCCCCTCACCACCTTCCTCGCCCCCTCCAATTGCACCACACAAAGCCGTCTGTCACAATGTCGGGCCTCGCAATGGACCCGGCCAGCTCCTCGGCCATTGACGACAACGACTTTGACGAGGACCATGGCGAGCACCACCCCCACAGAAACTCGGTGCACCACAAGCTGCGCGCCAGCAGCTCCATCATGCAGCTCAAGAAGCTGTTGGGTACGTCTGCGCGATCCACTGGCACGCAATCCGCCTCTGGGCGCCTCTAACACGTGTCTGTCAGTGGCCAACCGAGGAGAGATCCCTATCCGCATTTTCCGCACAGCCCACGAGCTGTCGCTGCACACAGTGGCCGTCTACAGTCATGAGGACCGCCTCAGCATGCACAGGCAAAAGGCCGACGAGGCCTACGAGATTGGCGCGCGGGGTCAGTACACGCCTGTCGGCGCCTACCTGGCCGGCGACGAGATCATCAAGATTGCCGTCGAGCACAATGTCAACATGATCCACCCGGGTTATGGTTTCCTGTCGGAGAATGCAGAGTTTGCCCGCAACGTGGAAAAGGCCGGCCTCATTGTGAGTCTTTGACCATTTTGTTTACGCTATGACGAAAGCGCGTGGAGGGGCTGCCACATGCCTAGAGTATTGCCCGCACTTCAGCCTATCGCCCTTGGCGGGGCCGATCGCCCACCTGCCCGGCGCCGATCCTCGCAGACGGCACACCTCAACACCACCACGCTCTTTCTTTGCTTGATCCTTGCATATGCAATCCTTACATCCACGTCCAACCAGCGCTAACCCATTTTGCTCGTTTAGTTCGTTGGCCCCTCTCCCGATACCATTGACGCCCTCGGCGACAAGGTCTCCGCGCGAAAGCTCGCCGTCAAGTGCAACGTCCCCGTTGTACCGGGAACCCCTGGCCCTGTCGACAAGTTCGAAGACGCCAAGGCCTTTACCGATGAGTATGGTTTCCCCATCATCATCAAGGCCGCGTTTGGCGGTGGTGGCCGTGGTATGCGTGTAGTGCGTGAGCAGTCGACTCTCAAGGATAACTTTGAGCGTGCTACATCAGAAGCCAAGTCGGCTTTCGGCAACGGAACCGTCTTCATCGAGCGATTCCTCGACAAGCCCAAGCACATTGAAGTCCAGCTTCTGGGTGACAACCAGGGTAATGTCGTCCATCTGTACGAGCGTGACTGCAGTGTCCAGCGTCGTCACCAAAAGGTCGTTGAGATTGCTCCGGCCAAGGATCTCCCGGTTGAGACCCGTGATGCCATTCTTGCCGACGCTGTCAGGCTGGCGCAGAGCGTCAAGTACAGGAACGCGGGTACTGCTGAATTCCTGGTTGATCAGCAGAACCGCTACTACTTTATCGAGTATGTATGCCAAAGATGAACTTGTCGTACTATCGCTAACACCCTCCCAGAATCAACCCCCGTATTCAGGTTGAGCACACCATTACCGAAGAAGTCACTGGCATCGATATTGTTGCCGCACAGATCCAGATTGCCGCAGGCGCTTCCCTTGAGCAGCTCGGTCTGACTCAAGATCACATCTCTACTCGCGGTTTTGCCTTCCAATGCCGTATCACCACCGAAGATCCCGCTCAGAGCTTCGCGCCTGACACTGGAAAGATCGAGGTATACCGTTCCGCTGGTGGAAATGGTGTCCGGTACGTCGATAACTATAAGCCTCAAATGCGTATACAAAATGCTGACATTTACTTAGTCTCGACGGTGGTAACGGTTTCGCAGGAGCCATCATCACTCGTAAGTACACATTCACCTAGATACCTGGGCCTGAGCTGACCATCTTGAAGCCCATTACGATTCCATGTTGGTAAAGTGCTCCTGCCGTGGTTCAACCTACGAAATTGTGCGCCGTAAGATGCTGCGTGCACTGGTCGAGTTCCGTATCCGTGGAGTCAAGACCAACATTCCTTTCTTGATCAAGCTTCTCACACACCCTACCTTCGTGGATGGCCAGTGCTGGACCACTTTCATCGACGATACCCCGGCTCTGTTCGATCTTATCGGATCCCAGAACCGTGCTCAGAAGCTGCTTGCATATCTCGGTGACCTGGCTGTCAACGGCAGCCAGATCAAGGGACAGATTGGCGAACCCAAGTTCAAGGGTGTTGTCCCCATTCCCGCCATCCATGACCACACCGGCAAAAAGATTGACACCTCCGCTCCTTGTACTGAGGGTTGGAGGAACGTCATCTTGAAGGATGGTCCCGAGGGCTTTGCAAAGGCTGTGCGTGCCAACAAGGGCTGTCTCATCATGGACACCACTTGGCGTGATGCCCACCAGTCGCTTCTCGCTACTCGTGTCCGAACTGTTGACCTCCTCAACATTGCCAAGGAGACTAGCCATGCTTTCTCCAACGCCTGGGCTCTCGAGTGCTGGGGTGGTGCTACCTTTGACGTTGCCATGCGTTTCCTTTATGAGGATCCATGGGACCGCCTGAGGAAGATGAGGAAGCTTGTGCCCAACATTCCCTTCCAGATGCTTCTCCGTGGCGCCAACGGTGTTGCATACTCTTCCCTGCCCGACAACGCCATCTACCACTTCTGTGAGCAAGCCAAGAAGAACGGTGTCGACATCTTCCGTGTCTTTGACGCGCTGAACGATGTTGAGCAGCTCGAGGTTGGTGTCAAGGCTGTTCTCAAGGCTGGTGGTGTTGCCGAGGCGACAGTCTGCATCAGTGGTGACAGTGAGTGACCATATCTTTGAAACAAATAAGAATCTGCTAACTCTGCATTCTAGTGTTGAACCCTAAGAAGAAGTACAACTTGGAGTACTACTTGGACGTCGTTGAGAAGATTGTCAAGATGGGCGCCCACATTCTTGGCATCAAGGACAGTAAGTCATATCAATTTACCAACTGTGAAACACGTACTAATTCGCACGCCAATAGTGGCTGGTGTACTCAAGCCTCGCGCTGCTCGTCTTTTGGTTGGCACTATCCGCAAGAAGTACCCTGACCTTCCTATCCACGTCCACACTCACGACTCTGCCGGTACCGGTGTGGCATCCATGGTTGCTTGCGCCGAGGCTGGTGCTGACGCCGTTGATGCCGCCATCGACAGCATGTCTGGTATGACTTCCCAGCCCAGCGTTGGAGCCATCCTTGCATCTCTCGAGGGCACCGATTTCGACGCTGGTCTGGACGCCCATATGATCCGCAACCTCGATGCCTACTGGGCTCAGCTCCGTCTTGTCTACTCGCCCTTTGAGGCTGGTCTTACCGGACCCGACCCCGAAGTCTACGAGCACGAAATTCCCGGAGGTCAACTCACCAACCTCATCTTCCAGGCTGCTCAGCAGGGTCTTGGTGAGCAGTGGGCTCAGACCAAGAAGGCTTATGAGCAAGCCAACGACTTGCTTGGTGACATTGTCAAGGTCACTCCTACATCCAAGGTTGTCGGTGACTTGGCCCAATTTATGGTGTCCAACAAGCTTTCCTACGATGACGTTCTAGCCAAGGCCGAACAACTTGACTTCCCGTCGTCAGTCCTGGAGTTCTTTGAGGGTCTCATGGGTCAGCCCTACGGCGGATTCCCAGAACCTCTTCGCACACAGGCTCTGCGTGGTCGCAGGAAGATGGACAAGCGCCCCGGTCTCTACCTTGAGCCCGTGGACATTGTCAAGATCAAGTCTGAGCTCAAGGCGAAGTGGGGTGACGCCACCGAGTGTGATGTTTCATCCCACATCATGTACCCCAAGGTCTTTGAGGACTACAAGAAGTGGACCACCAAGTACGGAGATCTCTCTGTGCTGCCTACTCGGTACTTCTTGGCCCGTCCTGAGATTGGCGAGGAGTTCCACGTTGAGCTAGAGAAGGGTAAGGTGCTCATTCTCAAGCTCCTGGCCATTGGCCCGCTCTCTGAGCAGACTGGTCTCCGTGAGGTCTTTTACGAGATGAACGGTGAGACCCGTGTCGTTACCGTTGAGGACCAGCACGCAGCCATTGAGAACGTTTCACGGCCGAAGGCTGATCCTACCGACAGCAGCCAGATTGGCTCGCCCATGTCTGGTGTATTGGTTGAGGTGCGTGTTCACGATGGCAGCGATGTCAAGAAGGGTGACCCTGTTGCTATCCTGAGCGCTATGAAGATGGAGATGGTAATCTCAGCACCACACTCTGGAAAGGTTAGTGGACTGTCTGTACGCGAGGGTGACTCTGTCGACTCTGGCGACCTTGTATGCAAGCTGGTCAAGTAAACAAGGGATATGGAATATGGAATATGGAATATGTGACGATAAGAATGAAGATGATTAGATGAATACAAAAGCAAGGCGCATGGATGCCATATATGATTGAAAGTGCACAATGATTTGATTCATGTGATGTAACGAGCTTTGTGAATGGTGATTGTCAGTAGATTTGGTTGGAAGAGTTCAAGTTTTGGTCTGAGTAATTTCTGGTTGTCATTGAACAGCGTGGGGGGAAGAGATGCACATGTTTGGAGAGTAGACGAAGTCGGACCTCGAGTGCACATTTGGATTTTATTATGTAAGAGATCGGTAGAAGGGAACTGATGTCCCGATTTGAAATGGAATCTGAATTCGAGATGCCAAGACAGCCGACGAATACAGCGTGGATTATCTAAGCTATTGTTGGATGAGTGTCTGAAAAAAAAAAGGTACCAGATGCAATATCGTTATGGACGCCATGAAAACATTGACTGGAAAAGAGGGATCTTAGATTTGAAAGGATATACGAGAGAAGAAAGAGAGACAGGGATTTGCAGGATTTCAGCCCATGGACCCGAAATCCAGCTTCCTGGCCACCTTATCAGCGCGACCATTTGCAGGCGTCTCTCCCCCTCTCCGCTTCAAATCCTCACCCATAGCCTTGGTACCCCCACCTTCCTTTGGCAAGTTCTCCTTCTTAGTCGGACGCGGCGCGTTAGTCCACCACTTATCCTCGAGCGCCTTCCTGGCCGTATACCTCTTCTGCGGATCCAGCGTCAACAAGCCCCTGATGAAATCGCATCCGTCATCTCCGAGGGTGGGGAACTCTTGCTTCCACCAGCTACGTGGGCGGGTCTGTCTGAACGCCGTGGTACCCTGCGGCCCCGTCTGCTTATCGGGGGCGACGTAGTAAGGCAAAGCCGTGACGCCCGGCCACGTCTCTTCCGTCGGGGTCCCGAATTTCTCGCAGATGACGGCGACCTGGCGCATGTCCGTGTCGGAGTATAGAAACCAGTCGCGCTTGCAGAGTTCGGCCATGAGAACGCCTATGCTCCACATGTCTGCTGTTCCGCCGTAGTGCGAGCAGCCGTAGAGCAGCTCGAGGGGCCGGTACATGCGCGTTATGACCATGGTGGTCATTTTGACGCCTGGATCCGCGAAGCTGCGTGCGAGACCGAAATCGGCGATTTTGATGGTGCCGTCTGCGGCGATGAGGGCGTTGCTGCCTTTGATATCGCGGTGGAGGACGAAGTTCTCATGGCAGAACCATATTCCCTGGCAGAGCATATTCATCCAGGCCTTGATGTCTGCTTTTGTGTATGTAATTTCTTTGTTCTTCCAGAGCTTCTCGAGGTCGCCGAGGGGAAGGTGCTCGAGGACTAGGGAGAGGTTTTGTTCTTTGGTGGAGAAGACGTCGTGGAGTTTGATGACGTTGGGGTGTGACATTTCGAAGAGGAATTGCATTTCGCGGATGGCGTCGGGGGCGATGCCGTTGGGGTACTCGGCGTTGTATTTGATCTTCTTGATGGCGACAATGTGCTTGGGGTTGTCGCGGTAGTGCGCTTGGTATACAACGGCGTAGGTACCCTCTCCTAGTCGTGGACCCATGACGAACTGGCTCCGTACCCGGTCGTTCATCTGCTCTGCGAGGTCCATGCCTCCATCGCCGGCTATCGTGGCGGGCGCGGGTGGCGCTGGCGACTTGACGGGCTTGGTGGTGTGGCTTGGGAGGGCGAGGGTCCTCGTCTTGCTCGCGGTAGACATGACCGCGCCAGGCGGATTAGGCCGTGGGCTGAGGACGACAGGCGATGCCATGGTGTGCTTGCGAGAGGGTCGCGATTGGGCCGGAGGAGAGTGCGTGTATGGATGTAGGTGGAGAGTCGTCAAGTAGACGTGGTAGAGGGTCGGGTGTTAGCAAAGGGCCCCAACCGGTATCATGAGAGAGGCGAGTCTGCCACCATCTCCATGCCTTTGTTCTCCTTCTTCTTGCTGTCCTCCTCTTGCAGTGAATGGGCCAAGACAGTGAATAGATAAAGGGCGTGCATGGTTCTCTAGTCTCCACGGGCGCAGGTACCAGGCAAGGTATGGCATAGCATGGCAGGGCAAGGCACGTCCCCGAACTTTTAGTCTTGGCCGCGGTTTTCAGCGGGGAGCTCGACCTCACCACCGCTGCACGTCGCAGCAGCAGCCATTGTACGCACCATGGCTACTACTGCCCGAGGACCTCCAGGCACCGTCGCCAGCGAGGGTATTCCAAACAGAACGTAAGCCACCCACTGTGCTTTTGTATCTACACACTCACTCACGCTCATCCAGCCTCTATGTGCGCAATCTGCCCGACAAGCTCCAGAAGAACGACCTCAAGCGGAGCCTGTACATGCTCTTCGCCACATATGGAGTTATTCTCGACATTGTCGCCCTCAAGACCATGAAGATGCGCGGCCAGGCCCATGTCGTCTTCCGTGACGTCGACTCTTCGACACAGGCGATGCGCGCTCTGCAAGGCTTCACATTTTTCGGAAAAGACATGGTACGTCTGCTGCGAACCTCCCTAAAAATTGCAGCAGCTGATGCAGCTTAGCAAATTGCATACGCAAAGACAAAGTCAGATACCGTGGCCAAGCTCGACGGAACCTACAAGATGCCCGAGCCAGAACGCGCAGAGGACGACCAGGAGGCGCTTGCACAGACATCAGGCTTTGGTGCTGCACCGGAAAAGGCAGTACCAGTCAACGCACAAGATGCGACCAAGGGCCAGAAGCGGGCAAGGGAGGATGAGGAAGAGGAAGAGAACTCGGATGCCGAAATGGAGATGGACGTGAGCGACGAGGACTCGGACTAAAAGGACGACACGGTGCCTATAGAAGGATATGATACCCACGAGCAATGAAACAGACATCCCAGCGGGAGGGCATTTGGACAAGATTTCGTCTGCACATGGTGGCTTCGAGTTTGTACGACACTGCGCTGGAGCTAGCTTTGGTCGGTGCTGACTTGATGTAGAGGAGCATTATAACAAAAGGCCAGCCTAGCCTACAAGCCTGTAGACAGCCGACAAGGGTCATGCTTTGTACAAGAGCAGACGAGCAGCTTAGGCTTTGGCGCGTAGAATATGGGGTCAATATGAGACATTACTTGGTCTGACCGCCCACCAATAGTTCTTTTCGTAATAGTCATTTTGTCTCACAGGCTCTTTCTTGAACCGCGGTATGATAGTGGTCACTTCTTCGTTCTATTCTGAAAGCTCCTTTCGTATTCGCCATGGTGTTTTCCAGATCCTTCTTGAACCATGGTTGTGTACACAGCTGTCTAGTATATAAAGAACACAACTCACCTCAACCTTACATTTCTTCTTCATCCACCACAGCTTGTAAGTTTTACCCCTCTATTTCTAACATCATTATAAAAGCTGTGCGATCACCCAAAACAGGTACCAATAGGCAAACAACCCCATGGATACTGTTCGCCAAGGTTGGACCAACGTGAGGCCAGAGGAGGATGGCCAAGGCTTCACAGAGCGCTCCGCTGAGCGCCGGCAACTTTTTCAGAATCTCAAATCACTCCACCGCCAAACGAGGTTGCCTTCGATTACCTGGGCGTTTCTCCAGATCGCCGATATCGAAGTAATCCGGGAGGTGGTTCAGAGCCGTTTGGCATGGCGATGCTTCGCGGAAGACGAACATCGCTTGGCAACAGAAAAGAAAGCTTTGGACACGATTCGACTCTGGTCCCAGAAACAACCAGAGAAAACCCCGACAGCAGCAAGTGCAACGCCAATGCACTCGCAATCCAAAACTGTCTCCAACCAACCAACCTCGACATCTCGCCTTCTCAATGCCAACATACTAGCCGGATGCAAGCGAACTCGATCTGGAAATGTAATTGGCGGCCAAGAATACAGTGTTGGCCGACACGAGGGCGTTCGGTCCAACTGTAAGAAACGGGATGGAAACCTTTGCGCGGTCACGAGGCTAGCGGAAATTGACGCCGCTCACATTTACCCATGGAGCGGTTTTGGAGGCCAAAATGAGGAGCGAGTGGTGAATTTTTGGGATACTCTGAAGATGTTTTGGAAAGAAGAATTAGTGGAAAGTTGGCATAGTAAGTTGTTTGTGGATGCTAATAATCCGAATCGAGGGACGGAGACAGTGGAGAACATGATCTCCCTCTCGGCCACCCTGCACCGATTTCACTCGGCTGCCCGATTTGCGCTCCGACCAATACAACTGTCAGATGACAAGCGAAATCTCGAAATCGAGTTTCATTGGCTTGTTGTTGAAGAGCGTAGTCGCCATGAAGAGGTGGACATCATGGACGAACCTTTGTCTTCGGCCGGCCGGCGTTCAGCTGGCAGGGGCTACGGCCCCCTCGATCGGATTGATCCCGACAACGATACTGCCCGCGAACCATTAAAAAGCGGAACCAAATTTATAATGTCGACCGATGACCCAGTCAAGCGACCCCTCCCAGATTCAGGCCTCTTGACATTGCAATGGCACCTTCAACGTGTGCTCGCCATGTCCGGAGCGGCTGAGTGGACGGAGGAGGATTTTGGCGACGACGATGACGACAACAAGAACGGACCAGGCGTTACAACTTGCAATAACGTGGAAACCTGGCTCCAGAACGTCGAGCCTCCGGAAAATCATCATCCAAGCCCAATTTCTCGGGAAACCGATTCGGAAGACAGCGTAGATGGTTCGTTTGAATAAACGACATATCTATCCAAGCATCTTTTATCAGAAACCTCAAACTCTCTTCATATGCTCAACGGAACACATAGGAACCCCTCCGCATAAGCAAGCGAAACGTCGAGATTTGGGCCTTCCTTCTCCCCCGGTTTCGGATGCGGACCTCTTCGAACGCCCCGACTGCGCAAGCAAGATAACGTTGACGACTTTGCCTCAACCCGGGCCCGCGGCCACAAAGTTATCGAGCGAGTTCTGCCGAGTTGGCGGCGAAGAGGAAAAGGAGTCAAGTCTGCGGCACATGCGAGGGGTTCCGACACTTCAGAGATCCCGTCGACGTAGCATATGAAGTAAGTCTTTGGGGTTGTTTGCTTACTGTGTACATGTTTTGTCTCGCGCGGGGTTTTTTCAGCTTCGGCTGTTTCCCCGGAACAAAAAAACGGGAGTCGAAAATCCTACTCTTACCTCCCCGAGTTCACGTCACATCAGCTTTACACTGATTTGGCGTGCGGTGGCTCCTGGAAACTAGTCGTGGCATGTTCACCTAGGCTAACAAGAGGGGTGATATTTGTGGTTTTTTTTATGGGACCTTGTGTAAATTAGCAATCATCATAAGTAAACTACTCGATTTTCCACCACTACTCACATCTTTTGTCTCCAACTANCCCCTTTGTATCCATGTCTCTCCCATATCTCCCACTACTTCTACCACCATACACCCATACACACGGCGCCTTTTCACCCCTCCTCAACCTCAAACCCAACCCTGAGCCACAAACTACAACCCTGACAACCCACCAGCACCTCATTCTCCCCCCTCAGCTGCGCATCCTCCAACTCCTCTTCTACGATCCTAAACCCCTTTTCATCTCCACACCGACACCCCCTCGTCCACTCTACCCCCTCTTCGTCCTCCTCGAAATCGCTCAAATCAACAAGTTCAAGACCGAGTATGAAATCCTCACTAACAACAGTCTGAGCCTGCTCCCGCGTCGAGGGTACAGAAGAAGAAGAAGGAAGCGTATGCCGATTATGAAGGAACCAAGTATCGTATTCGGCTCGTGTCTTGGGGTTCGCGAGTATCGTGTATGCTTCTTTTACGTCGTCGACCGTGTATGCGGGCTTGTTCGTCGTTGTAGTGGGAATGCCATGTTGTTTCTTCTTGTCTGGATGCGCGGCGAGTAGCGCTACTTTGTATGCTCGTCGCAGATCTGCGGTCTTGTTGGCTTGATTTGCGGGCTGGCGCCAGCCTGGTGCGTCGAGGCTCAGGATATGGTAGTAGTCTTTTGTGTAGGCCATGTTGCGCGACCACGATGGGTGTGGGTGTTTAATGGTAGACTGCGCTGCCCTCGAGGGGCTTTTCTCAGTGCTGCGTTTGCCATGTGTGACGCGACAAGACTGGGACAGAAAAGTTGGGCGGGGGTACTTTGTTCGCTTGCTCGGTACTAGTGGTGGGGCGCGCCGTTCCACAGCATCGGGTGCAGGTGCATGGCAACCTTGGAAAAGGACCGTTCAACAGCCCCTCCCCAAGATCGACAATGTAAGTATAGTTATGCATCACAAATCACATGTTCTGACCCAAGGCTTACAAAACTGTCCAAGGTGACAAAGTCAAACATCACGGCTGAGCATTGCAAAAAGTCTTGAAGTAACGGCTTCTTTGGCTAGCTAAGAGTGCAGTATCATGACATTAAGCCCACCAGAGCGTTGCGTACTGCTCTGTCGGCCATCGAAGAAGATGTCCTGACTCCGAGTCCACCAAAAAGACGTCAAACATCTCTATCCACCATAGGATCGAGCTGTTCATAGGCTGCCAAAACGAAAACATGGGGGGGAATTGAGGGTCGCATCCGAGGAACCGAGCGCAGCCTTTTCTCGCCGATAGCAGCCTAAGCCCTCGCAGAAGAGGGCATCAGAAGTGCTGCAATCGTTGTTATGACACAAGATGTCAGCACACTGCGTGCTCGATAGAATAGCGCTGGCGATACAGGATATTTAAAGGGAAATACATTTCAGTCATGGGGGAATTCGACCGTACCGAACCGCTTGCTGCCAAAGCCAATTTTTGAAATCACACAGAACACGTACAACTCCGTAGGACGCTCGCTACCGGCCTCCTTCGTCTATTCGAAAACAGATGACGACGGCTGAGGATACACAAGGTCGAAGCAGGAAGAGTGCGCTTAAGCGGCGGCAGCAGGTGTCTCCTCAGGCTTGGCCTCGGTTGCAGCTGCTGCGTCCTCGGCGGGCTTGGCCTCGTCCTTGGGCGCGTCGGCAGCGGCACCCTCGCCCTCGTTGCCGTCTGATGACGTCCAGAGAGTGAGGTTGTCACGGAGGAGCTGCATAATGAGGGTGCTGTCGCGGTAAGACTCCTCAGAGAGCGAGTCGAGCTCGGCAATGGCGTCGTCGAAAGCCTGCTTGGCAAGGTGGCAAGCACGGTCGGGCGAGTTCAGGATCTCGTAGTAGAAGACCGAGAAGTTCAGGGCAAGTCCGAGACGGATGGGGTGCGTGGGTGTGAGCTCAGTCTGGGCAACATCGGTGGCCGTCTGGAACATGGTTAGCAATCTCCTGGTTTTTAGCGCGATGCAATGATTGCGTCATACCTTGTAGGCCTCGTGTGCAGCAGTGGCGGCAACCTTGCGCTTCTCACCGGAAGCGAATTCAGCAAGGTAACGGTGGTAGTCTCCCTTCCTGTCCCGTTGTTAGTCTAGTTTTCGGTGGATGTGTGTCTGTGTGTGTGGCGAGGTTTTGCACGCACATCTTGTGGTAGAAGACCTTGGACTCGCCGGACTCGGCCTTGGGGATGAGGGAGTCGTCGAGGACGTTGAGGACATCCTGGCAAACCTGCTCAAGCTCGGTCTCGATCTTCTGACGATAGTCACGGATGGTGCCAACGTGCTTCTCGGTGCCCTTGGACTCTTCCTTTTGCTCGATCGAGGAGATGATGCGCCATGACGCGCGTCGGGTACCAACGACGTTCTTGTAGGCGACGGACAGAAGGTTGCGCTCGTCAACGGTGAGCTCACCGGCGACCTACGGGGTGGGTTAGTACACGTTCAAAGGGGAGCTTGCAGCTGGCAGGTGGCTGCTGGAGCCTGCTCAGCCATATGCAGGCGGATGCGGTCGGGCATACCTTAGCGACTTCCTGCGCGATAGTTAGCATGCGAGGGGGGTTGAGCAAGAGTGACTGGCGTATGGACTGACCTTCATGTACGTAACCATCTCTGCAAACAGACGTCGTCAGCACATTGCGCGGGACTCAGCTGAGGGCGCGCAGGACTTACCATCGTAGCGCTCAGCCTGTTCGCACAGCCGGGCGAGGAAAGTCTTGCTGTTGCGACGTCAATTACTGCAGGGAGCCATGGCGGGCAAGCCTCTCGTACCTCTCACGCTATTTGCAAGAGTCTTGTTAGCCGGAGTTGCATGTATACATGTGTGTGTACGTATGCGTGTAGTCTATCGGGGACCCAGAGGGGCATCCCGCGGCGGACAACAGCGGGGGAGAAGGTGGGAGAGGATGGGGATGGGGGCTCACATACCTCAGTCGCCATTGTGAAGGAGTAGCTGGAGGGAATGGATGGGGTGGTTGTGGTGGTTGAGTGTGGGGTGGGGTGCAGATGGGCTACGGAAGGATAGACGGTGGATGGAGTTGTTGAGGTGTTTGTGTGGATCAATGAACAGAAGAGGATCGAAGTTGTTTTGAGGAAGCGAGCGTCTGCCCTAAGAGCGTCCCGGGGGGCCGTGCGTAAAACGAACAACACCACCCCGTCGCCAGCGCCTTCCCCCAATGGGCGCCTGGGACGAGTCTATTCACATGCCCGCCTGCCCCGTTCGCGCCGTTGGCATGCGGTGTACCTGCTAGGCCGACGTCCTGTACGTACATATCCACACATGTGCACTCCCACACGCCCCTTTTGCCGTGTCGTTCCCCTATTTCTGTGCCATCTGCCTGCTGCTGCTGCCTCTGCTACTACCACCGCTGAGGCTGTGCGCGACAACTCAAGGAGCTGGCAATGAGGGGTACATGGGGGGGCACGTGAGCATTCAGGGTCTATCCACCCACCCATCCATCCACCCATCCATCCCCCCCCCCAAAAGGAGCATCCACTGCCAGCGCCCACAGCCCTGCCCAATCTCCCAAACCCCCGTGGCGGCGCTGCCAGCCTTTGCCTGCTGTCCACCCGTCAGCCTGTAGTCGTTGCCGCCCACCAAGTCACACGAGGCGGGCGTGGGAGGGCGGCGGCCAGCGAAGGAGAGAGAGGGAGAGGCTGACTCCTGCGCTGCCGTCCCATGTTCGAGTGGGGGCCAATCAGTGCACCTTGGAAACAGCTAGAAAACTTGGACGGCTCCTCTTGCGTGGAGCTGCTCTGGTTGCCCCATGATTCGTGTGTCGCGCGCTGTGGGCAGAGACTACCCAGCTGGTGTACGTACATCCGCCTCCGGTGCTTACATACCACCACCTCCTACTAACTATGTAAGTACATATGTATACTATCCATACATGCACATTTACTCGCTGCATCTTGCCCGGAGAAAGCAGCCGTCATGCCCTCTACTGCCAACTCACAGGGAAGAGAAAAAAACAAGTACATACACAACACACACGGCATGCACATTTTGCCTGAATCCCCAGCAACCACTTGTGCATTAAAAAACTTGTGTGCTGACACCGTCTTTGCCGCATGCCACATATGCATTCCACAATCCCCTTCCCACAACCCGGGCCCTGGCTGGTCCGCGCGGTATAATATGCCGTCGCGGCCCGCTACCAGAGCCTTTCGCCCGTGTACACGCCTAGCAGCCACCAGCATTGACCGACACCCTCTAGTACTTGCACGGGTCTCTGCTGCGCAGGGACATGTTCGTGCCCTTTGACCTCCTGTAGCCCTTCCGGAGCGATTCGTGTCTGACCCAGACTGCTGACCGACCTTTTGTCCATCCATGTATCATATCTATCTGTCCAATCAGCCATTCAATCACATCGCCCACCAAAACGTTGTTGCTATCACATCAACAATCGCCACACTCCCAGCATCAGCGCCGCCGTGCCCGTACACACTCCCATCAGCCACTGCAGAGTCGAGAACTTGACGGCTTCTAGCCGCTCCCGGAGCTGCGCCGTTTCCTGCTCGATCCTCGTGTCCGTCTCCTTCAGCTTGAGCTCCTGCACATTGGCCTCCTCGCGAATCCGCCCCTTCTCCAGATTCAAGTCCAGCCTGACCGACGCCTGCGTCCTCTGTATCTCGTCCCGTAGTCGCGAGTTCAGCTTTGCAAGTTCGTTGGTGAGCCTCTCGTGTGATGCCCGTGTAAGACTGGATTCGGTCGAGTCGGCCGTCATGAGTTCGGAGCGCAGCTTTGCAAAATCAACCTTTTGCGTGTATGTAGCTTTTTCCTGGTCCTCGCGCAGCACCATGGTACGTGTGAGATTTTGTATGCTGCACAATGTCAGTTTTGCGCCAGCCTTGAATCCTCCATGCTTTGCCCACACTCACCTCTCCTCAATCACGTCGCTGAGCACCCTCATCATCCCCTCAGCCTGCTCTTCTGTGAACCCCTCCTCTTTCAGCCGCTGCACAAACTTGAGCGTGTCGAAATGGTGGTCCTTGGCCTGCTTCGCCGTTGCGCTGAAGCTGCGTTGAAGCTCCAGGGCAGACCCGTGCCCACTTGTGCGTTGTGACCATCTTTGCTGCTGCCATTGTCTTGTCCCCGCCGTCTGAAGAGGCGAAAGCTTCGAAAGTGGCATGCGACGCTCCGACGCCGCCCAACAAGATCCATGTCGCCTTGCTTCTACTGCCCTTTGTGCCACAGGCCGCGAGCTGCTTGCAGACCATTGAAGCCGAGGTGCGAGAAATCGCGGAATCGCCGCCGCCGATATCGAGGGCGCTGCCATTGTGCCGATGTTGTAGTTCCTACATCGTCTCGCTGTCGAGAAATTGGGAGCCGCCCGCGGGTAGCCAAGCCTCCCAGACGTCAATGGATTTGCCGAATTCGGCATACCATTCCACCGCCCTCACTAAACACACCCTGCACCACCGCGCTTTCTCACTATGCATCCTTACTTTTTTGGTCATTCTATTTTATATTCATTAGAATTTCTTCAAGACACATATTCCCAAAGCCATAAACAACGCTTGCTATGCATGCCTACTACTAAACAGAGAAGTACCTAAATAAAATAATCACCGCCTCCTTGTCTATCTTCCGTATTCCAGGCTCGGTACAATCACTGGCCCATACTTCATCGGTGCACTGTATCCACCGTCGTTCTGCACCATAAAGTCGACCGCCAGACTTAACTTGCCCCCGCTGTGACCGGGAACGCCTTGCCCAAATGTCCCATTCACAACGTCAGGATCGTATATCACACACGCCACATAGTTTCTTCGACCCATCAGTCGCTTGTACTCGCGCGGTTGTCCGTTGACGTCTTGTGTGAAAATTTCCATCATGTCTTCCTTTGTGTCCGAAGGCTGATTGTTGCTGCGATGTCCATTCTGTGGTACATAGAGCGCACGGTTGTTGTGTAGAAGTCGCAGGACATAGTTGCTGGGCGGTGCATTCACGACTGAAGAGGAGATAATCTGGTACATGGTCTTGTGGTCCTGAGGTCTTGAGGGGTCATGAACCAGACCCGCACCACAGCAGTCAACACCGCCAGAGAAGAACGTCATCCGCAACGACTTGTTGTGAGCAATGCCTTGTAGTGTCCGAATCAGGTATGTTCGCTCAAGGTCCTAGATTCGGTTAGCATGTTACTTGAAATCACGTAGCATTCACTAACCTTTGAATCGTGCGTCCACTGATCTCTCAATTCATCGAGCAAATCAATCTCTCCAAACGGACTCAAGACGCCACTCATCAGCCCAGACTTGCCGATAGCCTTCTTGACCGAGTTGAAACCGTCTCCGACAACGCTCTTGGCACCAACAACACCAGCCACTCCAGCAGTCACCTTTCCGAGCATGTTAAAAGTACCAGTGACGGCCTTCTTGCCCGTAGCCATCGAGTGCGCAAGATGCTCAACAGACTCAAGGCGGGGATATACAATGGGAACAGGAATCATCCAGATACAATGCTGCACACTCGGCGGTAATGTTGCCACCTTGGGGAAGATGCCCTGATACGTTGGTCCTGCCATGACTTGATGCGGGTTACGTTCTGAGCGGCAGTCTGGGCCAACAACGGTAACACAAGGACCCAGGTACTTGATAAAGTGCCAACCCGTGCCAGTGATTGTGAAAAGGTCCATGTCGTTGTTTACGTTGCGGAGTATTTCGAGCGTTGTGTGGTGCTGGAAGAGCAAGTACATTTCAATGCCCAATCTTCCAATGTTCTTGAACATATTGGAAAACTGCATATATTCAGGATACGACCCGAAGCCATCAAAACTGCAAATTGTTAGTATCCAGACAACTTAAGAAGTTAACAAGAGCTCACATATCGTGGTCATCAAGAGCTAGGATGTGGGGGATTTGAGCAAATGCCTCTCGGAGATGTGGCTGATCAAAATGGCTGGTGTAATAGTGGAAGTATGCGTGACAAACGTCCTCCTCATGCTTCGCGGTCCACGCTGCGTTCTTCCGGACCTCTTTACCACTTGTCGCCGTCCATTGCTTCAATAATGGCAGCTCTTTCCACAAACGGTCAGCATAAATCTGGCCACCCAGGCCCAATTGTACATGGAAGCCACCGCACTCGGCATTCTTTTGCAGAATGTCCTTCCACATCAACCCGACCCCACCGAGTCTTGCTCTCTCATTGGCATTAACATTGAGCGCAAAATCGTTTCCTGAATGAGCAATAAATCGCCAGCTGGTCTCATGTCGCCCAGCTACCAAGAACTCAAATCGGGTGCACCCCAAGTGTGATGTGATTGCGTAGGTCCACTTGGCTGCACGGTCATCTTCCATCTTCAAGTCAATGTCGTATCTGTAGAAGATCCATGTTTGGTGCGTGTAAATGGGGTTGGCCTTGAGCTGACGTGGGTTGGGTGACAGGTCTGTACTCTGGTGGATATGAATGGTGGGAGGATGAGGAGTGTTGGTGATGAGGAGAATTGATCCCAGCCATAACCCTCGTTCAACGTCCATGTTCGTATACCTTAGATACGGTCCAAAGTATACGCCATTGGTAGGAGCTACCTTATACTGATCTACACCTGCAGCGGGAGGTGGTCCGGTGAAGCCTGTAGTAGTTGGAGTTGCAAGAGGTGCCATGCCAAAGTCTCCAGGGAAGGTAGCTGTCTGGGGAGCAAAGCCAGGTGACGCCATAGGTGTCTTTCCAAAAGATGGGGATGCCAAAGGACCACCAACAAACGTGCCTGTAGGCGACATGGGCTCGTTCAGATTGAGAGGCGTGGGCCCCTTGGGAAACTCCCATTGTGTAGATTGAGTGGGAAGATGGATGTAGTAGTACTGACCAGAGTTGGGGTCGAGATGTGCTATCCAACCCTCAGGTAGCGGTGGGGGAGATGCTGGCCCTGGCCCTGGCCCTTGGGCTGGAGCCGGGCTTGGCGTATGAGCTGGTTGAGCTGGTTGTGCTTGTGGTGGGAACTGGTTCTGTGTGGGCGTTGGGGCTACTACCGCTGCTGCGGGTTGTGATGGCCCAGCCTGCTGGCGCGCATCGTTTGCGAATGCAGGGTGACCCTGGTTGGGATCAGACAGCGCCACACCTTGAGCAGCTGGCTGCTGTCCTTTCTCGTTAGGATAGCTTTGGGCTTGGCCGGTTGGTGGGGTCGTTATGCTCGAGTAAGCGGGCGGTGGCTCCTCGTTCAAATTCATGCGGCCCATGTCCTGGCTCAAAGGATGGTCGGGGGATGCATTTGTCTGGGATGCATTTGCAGGAGGGGGTGAGAAGCGAGTGTTTGGCGCTTGTGGAAGAGGGCCCTGGGGAGGTGTGCCTGATGGAGGTACCTGATCCATACCTTGGTACACTGCTGGTGGGCCATGCGGCATATTGCCTGGCTGCTCGGTGGGAGTCCATGGTCTTCTTATGGGCTGCTGGTTGGCATAGACTTGATTTCGCTGGGCTGCTGCTGCATTATGGGCACTCTGGGCTTGTAGATTGGTGAGGGTTGAAGTTCCTGCAATGCCTGCCGCGGCAAAGCGTGCTTCAATGCCGCCTCCGGAAGGAGGGATGATGGGTGTCTCTGGAGGGGGAGGGGAGCCCCGCTGCGCTCTTACTGTTGAGGTTGAAGCTGTGGAGCTGAGGCGGTTGACACCGACTGGTGTGGGCACTTTGAGCGCAGGCTCATCCTGGTTGGGTCCTGTGTAGACAACATTGTTCTGCGCAGGCTGTGACGAGGACTGTGAACTGGGAGGGGGAAAGTATTGCTGGTGGTACTCGGGATATGGGTTGTTGTTGGCGGGCGCATCTGCGGTGTGCTGTCTCTGGGGCGCCTTCTGGAACAGCCCCTCCTTGTCAGGTGTGTCTGGGCCGGGTGAGTCTGGAAGGGGTTTTGGTGCAGTTCCTCGTCGCTCAGCGAGTCTCGAGGGCTGGACTGAGCCGTCTGGATGCCTGCTGCCGTAACCACTTATTGTCGGCCTGTTTGGGTCGTTCGCATCGAAGCGAGCGCGCTGGCCGGGCGAAGTGGGACTGGGCCCGGTCGCATTCGACCCTCTCCTCGGTTCTTCTCTCCCTTCAGCAGGTGTCGTGTTTGCGCTCCGTCTCTCGCGCTCGCTGAGGGGTGTGTATCTTCCGGAGCCGAGGGTAGGCTGAACATTGGGCGGACGGTCACTGTCTGGGTAGGGGAGAGGGGCAGTGGGAGGGCTTGAGGGTGGTGCGGGGAACGAGGGCATAGGCGGCGGGCGCGAGAACGCGGGCTGGCTTGAGCTGCCCGCAGAATCTGTTCGCGGCGGGGGGCTCTTGCCATCGCGGCCTTTCTGTATCCTCAGGGGCCCGACTGTAGGGATGATGGGTGTCTCCGGGTTGGTGTCGTACCGCAAGAAGAGCTCCTCCTCGGGACGGCCCTGCTTGCGCCCGTCCATGGCTCTGGGTGGGCTTCTGGATATCCTTGGGCGCGCGTTCCTGGATCGCCGGCGATGACAGGCGTAGGCTTATTTTTGGCGACGGGCGCTGACAGCTCGACGTGCGCAAGCAGCCGGAGGGAGGGTGGGCGGGCGGAGGGCTGCTGGTGGGGTAGTGGCGCGAGGCCTTGTGGCTGGTGGCTGGTGGCTCGATATGACGTTGCGACGCGGGCGAGGGGCACCAGCAGTCCAGGAGTCGTGCATGCGCAGTCTTCCGGGCCGGCCAAGTTTTATAGGAAAAGGAGATGCGGATGGCACAAGATACGCCCCCCTTCCTGCCTGTGCCTACGCGATGCTGCTGACTTACGTAGGCCTGTTGCCCACACACAGCCTTCCCGCAAGTTGGGCTGCGGCGGGTCTTGCTCTACAGCACCACCCTGGCTATGGGAGGCGCCCGCCCATATGATTGGATGCGACGAGCATTTACGCGCTGCGGCCGGATTGGAGACCGCTGGTCACACTTGGCGGGCGCATGCGACCTGCTTTCTGTACCTGAGTGGCACACGCTACCACCCGCCCTCGTCCAATCACGCCCGCTCCATCGCTTGCCATGTCTGTGGCTGGTGGCAGCCACCATGCCCTCGAGATCACCATTGCAAAGCGGGCCGCGAACTACTTCATGCACCCCTGCTGCGGGCCGATACTCTCGAGCCTCCCGTGGCATGGCCAAATATGGAATGCCTGCGTAGTATCCATGTATGCGTGCTTCATCTTCATTCATTCATATCCTACCAGAAACATGTAGACGGCTGCTACCACTCGGACCATCATCCTCCCCGCTGTGAAACCAACCCCGGCCCACCCATCCCAAAGCTACTCTGGCTGTCTTCATCGCACGGGTCTGAGCACCTCCCAATCCCTCATATTCTGCATGTCCTCGGGCTCATCGTCCATCAAGCTCCTCCCACCCGCCCCACTCCGTCCACCTCCGTTAGTGTTTGTCCGCGGAGGCAGAGCCGGCTTATGATCATCGTCGTCAATCAAGTTTTGTATCGGTTTCCGTGCAAGGTTAGGAGGAGGTGCCATTGACCGTTTCGCTGGCGGCGGCGGATACGCTCTCGACTCCTCCATTGGCGGATCATCGCGGTATCTTTGAAGCGGCGGAGTCGGTGATGTTCGTGTAGAAGATGATTTTGTAAGAAGAGCCGGTTTCTTATTCGGAATTGGCGGAGGTGCGGGTTTGCGTAGGACCTGTGGTTTGCTGCTGCCGGAAGGTTGGTTTTGGGGCAGTGTGTTTGAGGCCCGGTAGGGTAGAGTGGGTAGAGAGTGTGTTGAAGCTCCTGAGCCGGACCGCCGAAGATCATTCAACCCGTCTCGTGAGCCTTCTGAGCCAAGGAGTTGCTGTGCATGGCCTGGATACGGCGGTGCAATCATCTTGCGTGCCGTTGGCTTCTGCGTTGCTGCTGAGTTTGTCGAAGATATCGGATCGTTGAAGTCAACTGTGCGTGCCCTTTGCGAGCCACGTGCTGGTGGTGGCTCTGGTCTGCTACGACTGTTCTGCAATTGCTTAATATCCACCCAATCCGGTTCTGGACTAGGGGTGAAAGGGTTGCTGGGTCTGTTCGGATTGGGCAACAGATCGTTAGATGGCGGTTGGACGCGCGCTTTGGCTGGGAGACCTTTAGAAAATGAGCATCCACGCTACAGCAGAGAGGAGGGCAAAAGTACCGTTATCAAGCCACCATTTCCTTCGATCCGAGCTTGCCGGTGGCAGTCCTGGCTCTATGCTGTCGTATCCAAGCAAGTCTTCATCGTCTGTTTCATCCTCCCCTAGATGGTCAGCTGCCCTAGTGTCACCAACAAACTCCCTTCGCTGTCTATACAGTGCCGCCTTCAGACTCTCTTTCTTTTTTTCATCAACTCTTTGCACCAAAACTTGGAACGTTGCATAGACTGGTCGATGATCGGAAAATCGGAGGGGCGCGTCGTTGTAGTGTATCTGTCGAATATTGTCGCCTTTGCGAAGAACACGGTCGCACCATGCAGGTATGCGTGCCTTTTCCGATGTATCATACTGATCACTATTAAGATCGTACTTGTACGTGGGTGGAAAGGTAATGCGCGCTTCCGAATAGTAGGGGAAGGTTAAGCCTGCGACCATCTGCAAGTT
Organism: Bipolaris bicolor; assembly: GCA_026262445.1. Lineage (NCBI taxonomy): Eukaryota > Fungi > Ascomycota > Dothideomycetes > Pleosporales > Pleosporaceae > Bipolaris > Bipolaris bicolor. Next base: position 628,592 of record JAODYD010000011.1, on the reverse strand, counting down.
GAGCTAGGACGTGTCAGCAGCGACCATTACTGTGAAAACTATACAACCTACCTGGTCGTTCTCATATAGCGTCTCAAGATCACCAACATGGCACAATTTCTTCACCTTCTCGTTACTCAGGCCTATCCGGTAGTTGAAATCACCAAGCCATATCACAGTATCATGATCGTCGATTGATCTGTTTCTCTGGAATCGCAGTCCATGGCTGATCGTCTTGTAGTCGCGGTTGCGTTCTTCGTAGTTGGCAAAGCCAGCTGCAAGATGTGCAGTGACGAGGCAGATTGAGGTATTGGCATATTCGAAGCGGATTGCCACAGCACCTTTATTGCCAGCCATCCCAGACATACCGGTCTAACGAGCTGGTTAGTATTTCAATATCACAAACAGAACCTTTGCGCATACCTTCTTCAAAGCACCCTCGACATTCTTGATGTGCTTCAGACAGTCTGACCGGACAAAAACTGACAAGCTTGCCCCGACTAGCTGCCCGCCTCTGAGCATGACGTATTCGTCCTTGCCGTGTCTCTCAGAGTTTCTGTTTAGACACGTTCTTACGGCTTCTTCCCAAGCCTCTCGTCGGTCTGGGTCTGTAGACATGATCTGCTGCGGGCTCAACTCCACGATTTCTTGGAATCCCACAGCCACTATCTCGGGGCACTGTTGCGAAGCATCGACATCAGGACACAGCCATGGCGACAGATCACTTCTGATACCATCCGTCTTTCCGTTCAGGTTGAAAGTCCCAACAAGTATGTTGATCATCTCGGTTTCTGAGTACTCTGCGGACCGCCTTGCAAGCTCGGTGACAACAAAGTCATTTATCGGGTCGTAGAGGTGCACTGGCACTTGGCCAATCAGTCGCCCGAGAAGCATATCGATTGTATTTTGCCGCCCCTTGTCCGCAAAGTTGTTGATGTACATTCGCGTGGCGCTTTTCCGAGCATCCGCAAGAGCACCAGCAAGCGACATCTTTCCAGATCGCGTAAAAGAGGATTTCAAAGCACCGGTGCCGGCATAAATCTTGGACAGGGCATCGCCGTTATCTGCCCACATGCTTGAGTGTCTGGCCCAGAAGTCTTGACTGGCTCTGAGGCTTTTGTGGCTCAAGAACAATTCAAGCGCCATCTTGCTGATGATGGTTTGGACGAGATTCGTGCGATCGAGACAATCTAGACAGTTGGTTCTAAAAATTCCCTCTTGCTGCAATATGGTCATTGTCCGTCGAACAAGATAGTCTTGCCCGTTGTGTCTCGTCTGTTCTTCTACCTCTTCAGAAAGGTAGTATCCAAAGCCTTCTGCGGAATCTTGAATCCACCTTGCAATCATGCTGGCCATCTCGTACCCACCTGGTCCACGTGTCTCGGCATGGAAATCGTATTCGGTGAGCTTGATGAGATCGTGTTCATGTTGAGCAGGATCATGCCCGTGGTTCAGCGGGCTGTTGCGGATATGACCACGATATCTATATGACAACTCTAGCTCGTTCTGCTTTTCGTTGCTCAGTAAATTGACTACATGTATCGTGCCATAACTCAGCTCTAGGTTTTCAAAGTGCTTGTCAAAAGCCGGCTGAGTGGCTTCTGGAGATCGCGTGATGGTGATCTTCTGTTGATTGGGCAAAAGGCCAGCCTGTTGCTCCCAAAAGATAGGCACACTTCCTCGTACTTGTACGTACGAGAAGCAAGCTCCTGATGGAGCCCAGTGGATGGTTTCAGTTTCAACAAAGTTTGCGACGTTTCCGTCATCGTCGATGCCTCGCGAGTTGAACCTGGTGCCAGCCCTCTTGCATGATAATCTAGAAATAAGGGTCATGGAAGAAGGCATACCCGAGTCCTGAACCCTGATGGGTGCCGAGGCCTTGGGAATTGTAATTGTCAGCGCGAAACCGCGAATCGCTGATGTCAAGATTCCCGATGCGTCCAGCGCCTCTTTGTCCCTCGATGCGAGCCTACTCCTGAAGTCTACCAGTGGTTGTATCATGTATGAGTTCCACAGAAATCCGGCATCCAGACTATCGATAGAGACGGTGGTGGCGTCCGTGGTACGATCCTGCAGCCGCCTGGTGAGGTCAAAGTCTGAGCTGTAATAGAAGGTTCCGCTGCTGAGAATCTTCTTGAGCGCCAGACACGGGTGCTCCGTCGGGTTCTGTTCTTTCCTGCCCCCAAACCCCATTTCGTATCCCTCATCATCTATTGTATCCGTAGGGTAGGGGTTGACTTCATTGTCAAGCAGCATGTCATAGCTAGTGCTGGTCAGACAGTAGAAGCCGACCGAGTGTATTCGTTGTACGGTTTCGCCCGGTCGTACGGTCGCAACTTTGCTTGCGCCGTTGACTACGGTCAAGAACACATTATTGTCCACGGTAATCAGTCCCAGAGTACCATGTACGTTGACTGAGTTTATAGCCCTGTAGTCCTCGAGGTCGATTTCCTCCAACCGTGTGAACTCGACCATGCAGCGCGCGACGCCAGCGCCATTGCTTCCCAGCGACGTTGACGAAGCATTTGGATTTCCATTGTGCTCGGTTGTGGAGGCGCTGTGTCGGAGGACGAGGGCGTGGGTTGAGGTAGCAAGTGCGATTGCGCGGTGCGGATAGTCTTTGACCAGGACGCGGATAGACATTGTTGGTGGTAAGGGGGTGCGACAAGCGGCTCGACGGGCGCTTCGGGCATGTCCCACTTGCTCTACTTACGTGCAGCGGTGAAGAGTGCTTGCGCGCAAAGTACGATGGTCGTGGCAAGTAAGCACGTGTGCTTGGAGGATTGTTTTCAGCTATGGGAATAATCTTGGTCTCAGTGTTGATCGTAACCCTGGACTCACATGCACATACGAAACCGCTCCGCTGGTGCCCAAGGCTTCCCTGACCATCGCTTGCACCAGCAACCGAAAGCGGGTTTCCTGTGGCTAGGACTTTGTCTGCACCCAATACTTTGGCTCTCTGAAAGGGCGGCGTCCGGACGTGCGTCGGGCCACCGCCGTCATCCAGGAACCGCCTCAGCAATGACCTCACTCACAGCCACTAAAGCTTTGGAACAAAGCGGAGCATGTCATTAAATCGTAACCAGGCCACTACGTACTATGTGCAAATCCACAGTATCTGCCAAACAATTATTTCAACATCATTAACATGAGCGCGATTGAATCGGCCAGACGCGCCTTACAAACAGGATACTTCTCCCTCACTGTAGCATGGTAGAAAGGTCCTGACAAGGTACCGATGATTACCGACCGTAGTCCCTCCTCCGCCTTCCGTCATTTTCTCCGATTGACACCCTCATGTTAGTGGTTTCTCTATAGCCTCCCCTCGAATCGTCATAGCCAGCACGACTGCGGCTACGCTGTCTGCTCCGGTCTCGCGTCTGATATCTCTCGTAGTGATCGCTCTCGCTCGATGCAGGCTCCACGTATCGGTAGTGCTCGTAGCGTGGGTTGTCAGGGCTGTAAGCTCGTTGGCGCTCACGCCGGACCTCGCGCTCACGGTACACATATTCACTACGGTCGTCAAGACTAGACGTATGAGAGGTGATGCTAGATCGCGGAGAGACCTCGACATAGTGCGCGCCGCCGTGATGGGAAGTATGGTGAGACGAGATGTGGCTTGGCGGCGGTGGTGGAGCAGGCATAGGCGCCGGTGGTGGTGGTGGAGGCGGAGAAGGCTGGATGAACACAGGCACCGGCTGCGGCGCGGGGATCTGGAGAGGCTTTGGCGATGGCACGGCAATATAGGATGACGAGGGCCGTGGAGGTGAGTCGCGAACAACCTCACTGCGCGAGTAGCGGCGTTCAATGTCGCGCGAATGTCGCGATACACGGCGACGGGGCGGAGAGCGGGCACGCTGCACTACGCGGTAAGGGACTATGTGGTCCTCTTCCTGCTTAACCTTGACAAGACACATGGCGCCTTTCTCGTTCTTCGCTATGTAATCCGCTGACAGCGATGAGAGTCGAAAAGTGGGAAGCTTCGATTGCGATCGCAATGTGATTCGTGGGGGCCGATGAGCGTGGGGTTGCCCGATCGAAGACGCGGACGGAGCACAACACAACCAAAGCACGCGCAAACGAGGCAAATGGAGAAGCGGAAAAAAGACAGCAGAGCCTGAGGATATCAACAGGAAGATATGGGATAAGTATGCGCCCCAGAAGTTGGGCAGCCGATGCCCAGCCACAGCTGACCCCCCATGTCGCTTTCATGCTGCTCCGCCTTGGAACGGGACATGTGAGTACATACGATGACGAGGTCTAGGCTCGTCTAAGTAACAACGGTGTGCTAGCGTGCAGGCTGCAGGCTAGCCCCAGGTACAAGCCACCACCATGGTTAACATCCAAGGCAGAAAGTAGTTAAGTACAATCATATTTCCCGTGGTCGTGTAGACTCGTGACAATCGTGCCGCATCCCACGTACAAAACACTACATGTTCCACCCGCTTGCTATCTCAAATTATACATGAGCCATCTAGATACCTCGACAAGCCTGCCTATCCTCTCCTCACGCACGTGTGAAATCTTTGGAGATTGCTGTCAGTAGGTCCGTTGTACAACCTGCCCTACAATATCGGTCACGTATCCATCCAATGCCCGAAGGCGCATCTTTTGCTGAGTCTGCAAGTGTGCCGCTGGGTGTGACGGACGATACAAGTAGGAGGTACTCTCGTGTCGATTTTATATATGTACACATCTGAAGACAAGAACATGACTACCACTAGTCGTCCATGGGCTTGTCCTCCAGTGTAACGCCTCGAGGCGCTGTATCTTCGCTTCTGATGCTACCGGTTGAATCCCTGTTGCCTCTTGTCAAGCTGCCAGCAGTCTTCCGGGGAAAAGGTACCCTGGTACTTGAGGGCGCAGGGTGCTCGACAGGAGCAGCCTCAGTGGCACCGTTTGTAGTAGCAGGAGCTATTTCGCCGGTAGAACTATCATCACTTCCGGGTACTTCAAGCGATCCACGGTTTCCATTGGCCTTTCGCGAATCAGTAGGCGACGATGTATTGACTGGGAATCGTGTGGCGCTTCGGTCTCGGCGATGAGATCCTGATACTCGCGAGCCAGGCGCTGGTGAGGTTGCCCGTGGTGATCGCTGAGCAGCAATGGCACGTTGCCGCTCCTCCATGTTTGCACGTCGGTTACTCTCATCTGTAGAGATTGCGCGTGGGCGCTGAGCGCCAGAGGATGAGTGTGTGAGTGTGCTTGCGCGCTTCAACTCTCCGAAAATCGCATCCTTGTGCGCGAACAGATCGCGCACCAGGCGGTAACTATATCGTTCATTCATAGTCAAGCTTGACTCTTGCTTGGGCCTGAGAATGCATGGCGCGAGCGTATTGGCTAGTGCCGTGACGTACGTCTCATCAGCCGATGTCAGCTCAATAAGACGGGTAAAGTGTGTGCAGATAGCATCTAGTGTGGCAATGTTGGCAAGACGCAGTTGGCCAAGAGTTGACTGGATGACAGAAATCCTTGTCTCTTCAGAGACATCGGTTGCAGTAGTGCTGTAAATGGTCTTGACAATTTCGTAAACATGGGAAGAAACCAATGAGTCTAGGGCAATCAGTAAAAGAGCCTATAGTAGTCTCGTGGAGTACATACCAGGAAGTTCCAGGAGGTAGAGCTTGAGGACACTGGCAACAATTGGTACGTCATACTTCTCGAGCAGTTCGTCGGGGAATCTTTTGCCAGTGTTGATCTCAGATCTGAGAGTGTGAGTTTGGGACAAAGGTACGTCGACTAGCCAAATACCCCGACGGGCCTCGTCGCCCTCGAGATCAGGGTAGTGGTTGTCCAAGAAAGTGAGTATGGTAGTGATGATTATTGGCACACGCTTCTTGTCCGAGCGCGCGCGAGCCTCCAGATCTACACCAAAGGTTTGCTCTGCGTGATTGTTAGTATCTCATAAAAAGTGGAATTAGAAAGCACCGTACCATCCACAGAGTTGTAGTAGTTCTCGTATGTCATGACTTTTGGCACAAATGGGCCTGTCCTGTAGTTCTCGAGCATGTACCGCAAATCACCCAGCGGCTGCACCGTTTCTTGGAAAAGCATCATCTTGTCCACAGTGCTTTGCAAGCTAGGAATGACGTTGCTGACGGCTCCAGAGAAGTCCAGGATAACCGCCTTGATGGCCTTGAGTCTGTCCAGCTCGCAGCGCTCCATGAACTTGAGATGATCCACCATTGCCTCCTCCAAATTACACCTCAAGGAGTCGAGCTTCTTCACCGAGGCCTTGTATCGCTCGTCAGCTTCGCGAGCCTCTCGCCTCAATCTCTCTGCCGGTGTTTCATTCGGGTATTGGTTGTTGAGCGGGTTCCATCCTTGTAGGTACTCTTGCACAGTTCCGACAGGAGTATCGACGGAAATGCTATCGACCGATGAGTTGGACATGGTAGTGGAGGAGCGTGCCATGGGTTGCTTCTTCTCAGGCAATCCGGTAATCTGGAAAGCCTTGGTTTTCCACTGGTAGTTCATTCTAGAGCTGTTGGCGAACGTGTTGCCGACGTTGCCAACCAGGCGCAGGAAGCCATGGGCAACCATGTCTTGACCGATGCGCTCGGCGTAGCTGACGGTAGTAGCACCCATGTGCTTTTGGATGTACTCGGTGATGTCGGCACCAGTTGAGCAATTCTGGTAGGTACCCAGGATGGGAACTTTGACCTCGCCGAGTTTGATGTTGTCGAGCATATGTGTGAGGATCTTCTTGACTTGATCGGGCTGGTATGTCTCATCGCCCAGATCGATGGGCTCCTCTTCCTCGTCCTCGGGCTCAGACATCTTGATGGTAGGTACCTTGACCTTTGGGCTCTGCGCAGCTTCACTCTGGGGGTCCTGGAAAGCGAGTTTGTCCTCCTCCTCGAGATCCTCGACTAGACGGCATTTGTTGTAGTATTGTGAGCGGAACTTGCGGACGGCATCGGCCTGGCGGTCGTGGATCTTGATGCGCGATTGTAGATCGTCTTGCGAGTTCTGGACACGGGCAGCATGTGCCTCGCACCAGCGGCCAAAGGGATTCACAACCAGCTCTCGGATGTTGGACGCAATCTTCTTGTGGTTCGCGGCAGCAGCCTCCATCTCGGTGCGCACGCCTTCGTAGGCCTGGTGGGGGTTAGCGGTCAACGGTCAACGGTCAACGGTCGGGCATAGGCAGGCACTGTGTAACACGCACCTTTCGCACACTTGCGCCCTCATCTCTACTGAAGCCTCCGGCTATGCGCTCAGTGGCCGGTGTAATAGCAGCCAGCGAGTTTCCGTAGACCTCTTCGGCATCGGCTCGCATGCGGGCCACGGTCAGAATCTGCTGGTTCTCTTGGACTCCCTGCTGGAGCTTTCCAAAGAGAACACCCAAGCCTGCAAGGTCAGCACAGGCGGGGCGGTGTTGGGAGCGGACGTCAGGGCATACCTCCGGCATAGTCGCTAGACCAGAATGACGCAGCGAAGCCGGTACTCATGGCGGCAGCTTGCAAGCAGGCAGCACTCGACTCGTGATTGCTCTGGAGGGAGGAGTTGTATGAGAAAAGAAAAGATTGGGTTGTTGGTGGGTGGTCGGTCAACGGCCGTAGTGAGCGTGGAGAAGATAGGCCTGGGGAACGAACACGCAAGCGCGGACCCGGTGATGTATGGCAGAAAGTTGCGCGGCCTCAGACGTTTCGGCGGCGTTTCTGCTGGCGGAGGGCCCAGGCAGAGAAAGAGTGACGACTAGAAGGGGCAAGGTGCGCGTGATGGGCGAGGGCAGAAGCCAGGCTGAGTGAAGTTACATAGGATAATAGGGTACCACGCAGCCGCCTCAGGAGGGGTTTTTGCAGGCCGGCCGCTGTGGCAGAGCTGATGTCGCATCCCACACCCCTGCAGCCTTTGTTCGTGACAGGGCTGGCTCAGGCAGCCCAGCAGCCAAACAGCCTCTGCCCAGCCAGGGTTTTGCCCGACATTTGGCCTTTAGTCGCCATGGCCAATGGTAAAAATACGTACATACTTCGTACAGTCGTCGTCAATGGACCGACTCCTAACGCTGCTGCCCCTGCATCGGCTAGGGCCTGGTCAGCCCGCTGCTGATGACTACCGTCCCAGTACGTACTACGTATGCAGCACTGCGCTGCGCTGCACTGCCCTACGACTGGTAGGGGCCGTGGTACACTAAGCATGTACTCGTGCCTACATACACGGCTGCGTACATACAGTACTACTTACTAGCACCATCCACACCCCCATCAGCCCCAACACCACCGCCACACCGACAACCACGCCAGGAGCACTACTACTACGTACCAAATCCAGTCTGCATCCAGCGCCTGCCCGATAGTCGACTGCTTAGTCTCAGGTGGCTTGCGTGTGTGAGAGAGAGAGTGTGAGAGAGCGCACGCTACGGGCCGAGTTTGGGGTTGCACTTGCCCTCTTGATCCTTCTCAGCCTTGCAGAAACACACACACACCCACACACGCATCCGCCTTGGCTTGCAACCACAGCCCCGCAGCCATCACACTCGCAGGCTGCACAGGGGCACCAGCACCTCGCTCGGCAAAAGACGCCGGGTTCAACCCAGTACGTCTCTATCATGGCTCCTTCTGCCCTCGACGGCACACAACTCAACTATGCCCGCCACATCAAGTACTGGCGCAGAAACCTCAAGACGCTGCTGCCCCATTTCTACACCAGCAATGACTCCAACCGCATGCTGCTCGCCCTCTTCACCGTCTCTGCCCTCGACATCCTGGGCGATCTAGACGCCGCCCTGTCCCCCGAGGAGCGTCAAGGGCACATCGATTGGGTCTATGGCTGCCAATTGCCAGAGGGCGGTTTCCGCCCATGGCCAGGGTCCAACTACGGCGAGCTCAGAAATGACGACAACAAGATCTGGGACCCTGCCCATATCCCGGGAACCTTCTTTGCACTCCTGACGTTGATTGTTCTCGGCGATGATCTGGAAAAGGTCAAGAGGAAAGAAATCTTGGCGTGGTTGGTCCGAATGCAAAGACCAGAGGGCAGTTTTGGTGAGACGCTCGGCGAGGGTGGCTATGTGCATGGTGGCAACGACTCAAGGTTCGGATACATGGCCACGGCCATTCGATGGATGCTACGCGGCGATCTTGAAGGGCCATGCGAAGGCATCCCAGACGTCGATGTTGACGCCTTTGTTACATGCGTTCGCGCATCGGAATGCTACGACGGAGGCATTTCCGAAGCGCCCTATCATGAAGCACATGCTGGATTTACCTGCTGCGCCATTGCTGCACTTGCCTTTCTGAACCGCCTACCATTACCGTCCTCGCAAAAACCCGATAGTGTTATCCGCGGAGTATCCAATGTCCAAAATACTTTACATTGGCTTGTGTCTCGACAAACTCTGACTCTGGACGAAGAAGACGGCATAGACACCATGGAAGACGAGACCGATTCCGCAGAAACTTGTCACGACGCGCACTCCTTTGTAAAGTTGGGCTCTTATCCATCTACCCAGGCTAACGAGGAATCCAAAGTAAGACCCAACGTTCACTTCGACCTGCAATGGGTTGGTGTCAACGGAAGATGCAACAAAATTGCCGACACATGCTATGCCTACTGGACATGCACACCTTTGCAGCTGCTTGGTCGCCTCGATATCGTGGATTCGCAACCCATCAGGAAGTGGTTGCTGGACAAGACACAGCATGCTGTCGGAGGCTTTGGAAAGGTTACCGGAGACCCGCCGGACATGTACCACTCGTTTCTGGGCTTGATGGTTCTCGCTATGTTTGGCGAGCCTGGCCTTCAGAGTGTTGATCCGGCATTGTGTCTCACGCACAGGGCGAAGAAACATCTCGAGTCACTTTCGTGGAGGAGGAAGATACTTGGTATCCATGACTCAGAAGATGAAAAAGTTGATGCATAGAACGAGGGTGTAGGCCCAGCTGGCTACATGCTATTTATGGACGATGAGAACGTCTTCTGGCGTGCCCAATCAGGCCGGCTGGTGCTGTAGCTTCTATGTTCATTATTGATGTCTTTCTAGCTTCGACTTATTATTTTGCGTTGAGCGCAATACTCACAATCAATGAGAAACGAGAGCCATGACCACTACTGATGTAGATAATCTAATCAAAATAATTTCATCTAGCCTGTCACCATCGTGACGGTGGTAAAAGTGATGTCCTGGTCTAAATCTAGGTAGGGTAGGGACCAGCCTCGGCTCCACCCAGACTACCTAATACCTACCAGATCCCTGCCATGCAGGTAATTTTGGCACACTCCGCAACCACTTTTCCTGCCTGTCGCAATACAACGCGACAGCACCGTCCCAGCACCACTCGTCCTTCAGCTTGGTCTCCACAAGGTCCTGCTAATTTCTGGTAACCCTCGGCGCAATCATGGGCCCGCCCAACAAGAAACGCAAGCTCGCCGTCACCGCGCCCGAAACAATCGAATTCGACTTTGCGGCGCGCGAAGAGTACTTGACCGGGTTCCACAAGCGCAAGCTCGAGCGAAAGAAACACGCCCAGGAGGAAAATGCGAAGCGCGAGAAGGAGGAGAAGTTAAGGCTTAGGCGAGAAGTATGTGTTCGACTTTTTTTTTTTGGAGGGTTCGGAAAAGCGCAAGAGCAGCATTACTTGCAGCGCCCAGCATCCTCAGCATATACAATGTAATATGCAGTTAACACATGGTACAATAGCTCCGAGCCGAGCGCAAAGCCGACCTAGAAAAACACGTCGAAGAAGTAAACCGACTAGTCAAGCAAGCAAACGGCGACCTCAGCTCCGCCGACTCAGACTCCGACGACGACAATGACGACGACAAAGACGGCAACGAAGATGAATTCACAGGGTTCCAAGAACCAGAGCCCATCAACCAAGAAGACGAGTACATTGACGAAGACAAATACACAACCGTCACCATGGAATCCGTAAACATATCCAAGTCTGGCTTCTCGCGGCCAGGCGAAGACGACGAGCACGACGAGGAGGCCAAGAAGAAAGCACAAGAAGCGGCAGATGCAGAGGCAAATGCCAGTAAGAAGAAGGTGTGGACAAAGGCGTGGCCAAAGAACAGCGATAAGCCCAAGAAGAAGAAGAAGAAGTTTAGGTACGAGACTAAGACGGAGAGAAAGGCGGAGCGCATCAAGCAGGGCATGAAGAAGAGGAAGCAAAAGGAGGCGAGGACAAACAAAAAGTAGTCGACACGCGGCATGATAATATCTCTCTCTTTCTGCATTGTCTTGTGTGAGCGTTTACGCTGGTGTTAAGTAGAGCTTTCGAGAGCTTTGTGCAGGAATACACAAAAATGATACCCCCCCACCCTTCATAACTTTGTTCAATTTGCTCAATAAAGCACAAACATCTGACACAATTCCGTCCCGGCACGTCCGTGGCTCATATCATCCAGGGGGTCATTAGAACCGCCCCCCCATCATCATCAGTAAGTACACATCTCACATCATGCACGGCGGCCAACGCACTGTGTGATTCTTAAGGGGGGTATTACGGTATGTCTGGCGGGAACCACCAACATTGTTGTATTTGCTCAGGGATTACAAAAGGCGAACAGGCCCGCCCAGCAAGCAGCCGCAGAAAAAGAAACAGTTGTATAGTAGTAGTAGTGTAGGGGGGTTGTACGCGAATGTCATGTGTGTGTGTGAAATCTGCCTCTATCTCGACGGTCCCACGGTAAGCTAAAGCACCTTGTTTCCTATTTGAATACAGTCGCAAGGGCGCAACAACAAGAAAAAAGCCAGCTTAGATGTTTCCAATCTCCTTGACGAAGTCGTCGAGCTCCTTCTTGGTGTCGGCGTACTTCTTGGCCATCTCCTCATACTTGGATTCCCACTGGTCGCGGGATTGCTCGAGAGCCTGGACTTTGCGTTCGTAGTGGCCGGACTTGACATCGGTTTGGCGGAGCCTAAGAGGGGTAGCGAGTCAGTACACGCAGATCAGGGGGGTGAGTAGTGGTGGCAGTGGTAATGGCAGAAGGCCATCCATCGGAAGGGATGGAAAAGAGAGCAATCGTACTTCTCATTGAGCTCGCGGATCGTCCTGTCCGACTCCTCAGCTTCTTCCTCAAGAACTTGAATCTTGCGCTGGAGGCTCTCGGCTTGAGTGCCGGCTTGAGCGCCTGCACCAGCTTCGTCCTTGTGGATCTTGACTTGCCCCTCAAGCTTCTCAACCTCGCTCTCGAGCACAGAGTTCTTGTGCGTCAGCGAGGTGATCTCCTGCTCCTTCTGTGTCGTCTCGGCCTCGAGCTGCTTGACCCTGGCCTTGAGCTCCTCAGCGCGGGCGCTGCTCTCATCCGCCTCGACGCGGAGAGCTTCCATGCGCTGTGCAAGAAGGCCATATTAGCGTATGTTCTCCATTTGAGGTGTGACAGGCGTGGAATGTGGCGTCAACCAGAGGTAGGGTTGGGCATGGTGGGAAGGGGCATTGGCGGGGTATGCGTCGACTCACCTTCTTGATCTGATCCATGGTGGCGGGCGGTGTGTAAAGTGTAAATGGGAAGAAGGAGTGTTTGCGTAAGTGTGGTGCTGCGGAGACGGAGAGGTCAGCAGCTTATATAGTGGAATGAAGCGGAGCAGGTGTGTTGTCGTGGATGTATGAGAAATGTGCCTTGCAGTTGGGGTGTGCAAGCTGACAATGCGGGCAAGCGCTGCCGAAAGGGACTACCTCCGCCCGGACCCTTTTGACCAGCCCAGACCCTCTTTGGCCGCCGCCGCCCCAGCAACCGCCAGTAAACACACAAGTACCCGCCCCGACACTATCTCCCTCCACCAACCCCCGCCCGCCGCCCGCCGCACCCCACACGACTCGCTCAATGTAACCACCGCTATGGCGACTCTCGCAGCAAACGACCAGGAAAATGCCGTCCGCCATTTGCACGCCGCCGGCGGATCTAAGTCGCTAAACGCGGGCATCAAGGGATTCAACGCCAAAACACCAGGAAACAAAGCCCCCAAGACGCCCTTCAAGATTCCGCTCAACGACGAAAATGCCGTGACCAAAGGCGCGAAATCGATTCTGCAGACTCAAGGCAAAGGAGCCGAATTATTTACAGGCGGCAAGGGTGGAAAAGTCGACCAAAATGCCTTTGTTACTCCAGCCGGTATGACGGAATAGCCGCGTAGGGCATTCACCGAAACTAACACATCTAGGACCCCGTACGCGCGCGCCGCTGGGCATGAAAACGACCAATGCCAAGTCTAGAGCCTTTGCGACGCCAGCGCCTCTTTCTGCAAAGACGCAGAAGCTCAGCCCGCGTCTTCGTCGTCCAAAAGTCAAGGTCCACCAGCCTGAAGTCGCCAACGAGTCTGAAGATGATGTGCCCGAAGTTGAGTACATGCCTCCCAAGGAGATTCCGCTCGAGGATGACATGGACGAGTACCTCCCCAGGAACTGGACTATTCCCAAGATCAACGACCAGGACATGGTACGCGGCATCTGGCAGGCATACCACAACCCCATTGAAGATGACGGACGCACGCGCGAGCAGCGCAAGTTTGAGGAGGAACTCCAAAAGGGCCGCAAGCAGCGCGACGAGCATTTTGAGAAGCTCTTTGCATCCCAGATGGCCAAGGACGACGCTGAGATGAGGGAATACTATGGTATCAAAGAACCGAAGAAAGAGGCAGCGCCCAAAGCAGCAACGTCCGTTTCTGCGCTTAGAAAGGCTCCAACTGGACCGTCGACTATACGCGCCCGATCTGCAGCAGCCGCCCTTCTCCCAACCTCGAAGCCCAGTTACGCTGCTCCTACTGTAGCCGCCAAATCGCGCGTACCTACCGGGCCTGTTTTTGGCAGGAAAGGAGCAAAGACGCCCACAGAGATGACATCCTCTCGCCAGGTCTCAGCTTCAGTAGTGTCCAAGAACACAATTGGCTATGCTCAAGGACGTGCTGGACGTACCGCTCCAGCAGCAGCGCGCAAACCCCTCTCCAACGTCACCAAGCCGGCGCCTTTCTCCGCCATGGCCCGCCCCGTCTCGACCAGCCATGTGCGCAGCGCGAGCACCAGTGCCTCTACCGGCCGCTCTCGAGGCCCCATTTCTCGCTGCAGCTCCACCTCTACCAACGCCACGCTGGTTTCATCCGCAGAGGACGAGCAGCCCCGTCGTACCGCCGAAGACTTTGAGCGCGAAATGGAGTTGCTGCTGCTCGCGCGTTCTGACGATGAAGACGACGACGCGTGGACCAAGAACTTCAGCAATCAGTTGCATGGAAATATCGCACTCGCTGAAGAGGAGGAAGATGACGATGCCGCTGCGTTTCAGTTGCAGCTCCCAGAAGGCTTCTAGCAATGTTTGAAAGTGAAGAGACGAGATGAACGGAACTCTAAGAAGAAAAAAGAAGAAAAAGAAGACCATGCAGCCATGTGTAAATTACTAAACTGTGACATTCTTTTTTTCTTCTCGTTCTTGTTTTCTGGGGGAGGGGGGACTGCTGGAGTACTATGTGTGGATATTGGATACCTCTTTTCTTTGCCTCTTTTTTTTTTTCTCTTTTTAGTTGTAATGGGTTTAAAACTTAAGTATGAGTGGTATGAATTCATGCCATACGTCTAACATCTACCTTTTTTTTTCCTAGTGAAAAGTACTGTGGTAACCATGGCTGCATTAACTCCATACATATCTCACATCACCCCTAAAACAACAACATCACGCATATTCAACTACTTGAATTTTTTAAAACACTTCATTCGCTTAAACGGCCCATAGTGACTTGAAAGAAAATAGCCAGCTTTCATGCTGCTTTGTATCCCCAACTAACCCTTTCTTCCCTTCCTTACTTCGTTTTATTTCCCCCTTTCCCTGCCCTGCCCTGCGCATTCGCAATGCATTCCCATTCCCCACCTTTTTTTTTCGCCTCAGTATATGTATATAATGCTATAAAATGTATGATATTCATTTATTTATTTTTCCCGAATCAAAGTAATCACCAAACCCCCTCCCTTTTGACTATCCTTCCCCTTTTCCATTCACATAGAAAAGAGAAAGAGAGAGAAAAGAGGCTTGATACTCAAAAAAGGGCAAAGCGAAGGAAAAAAAAACACCCAATGCTCCTCTGCTTGGAATAAGAAATTGAAAAGAATGCGCGCTGAAAGAAGGGAAAAAAAATCCCCTCTCTTACCATAAATACGCCATGCTACTTGCAAGAAAAAATGAATCAATCCAAATTCAGAAATCCTCAACAAGAAAAAAAAGACGAAGAATGGACAGTTTAGAAAAAAAAGGGGGGGAGGAGGAAAGCATTAGACTAAGTAAATAGTCTTATAACGGTAGCCTTTTTGTTTAGCTTGACACCACCTCCCCAAACAAAACTACTACACTAATCCTTTTTAATTCACCACCTCATCCACAGCATACAAGTTCTGATTAAGAATCTTGTTCATGGTAAACATGTGAACACGGTCTTGCTTGAAGACAGCGCGCATGGCATCATCGCAGCGAATCTGGCGCTTATCATTGGGATCTTGCAGGTCACGCGCTTTAACATATTCCCAAATCTTCTTGACCGTCTGGGGCCGCGAAAGTTGTGTTTCGCCGAGGAGTTCGGACAGGGCTGGGGAGAGGGCCATTGGTTTCTGTAAACAACAAAAAAAATGGTGTTAGTATGGATTAGAGGTCTTTTGGTTTCGCGAAACGTGAATAAAAAGAGATAGATGAGATGAAGAAAAAAACTGACGTGGAAGCCTCCTTTCCGACTTGGGCTCTTTTTCTCGCCTCCGCTGCCTGAGCCAACATCGCTGTCGTCGTCGTCTTTGACTTTGTTTGCGCTCTTCTTCTTGGCCTTCTTCTTGGGCGCGGGCGCTTTCCGCTTCGTGTTTCCGCCCCGTGTTGCCCTACCCATGCGCGCATTCTCTTCTGCCTGTAACCTGGCTGCAAACGCCGCGTCGTCATCCTCATCTTTCACTTTGGTCTTCTTGTTCTTCTTCTTGGGCGGCGGGTTCTCGTCAGGCCCCGACAGCACAGACTCGTCATCGGGCGGCGATCGCTTGTGGTTGGACATGTCTGATGTATCGCCGTTGGATGTCTTTGTGCCATTCGCGACTGTGTGTGTGGGCTCCGAGACATCAGAGCCGCCGTTCTGCTCACTGTTGAACTTGTCGAAGCGCAGCATGATGAGCGTGGTGATTTGTTCCTTTTGATGCGACAGGTCCTCGCCGACTCTTTCCTGTAGGCCCTTTCGTATGCGCTTCGCAGAAATGGTGTTTATATCGCTCGCGCGAAGGATGTCGTCAATGATGACCGAGTACGAGGCCTCGACCTCTGCAGGGAGAGGGTCTGATGCGCCATGTTAGCATGCGGCCGTGGGCGCGTGGCAGACTGCGAGCGGATGCTTACCCGACATGGCTGTGGTGTTTGCTCGGAGTAGTGAGAGTCGCAACTACAAGGTCGATGGGTGGGAAGCACGGTTAGTTATTGCAAGATGCAGAAGTCGGAGCGTGTGAGAGGAAGGCTCGCGCAATAGGCGCAGAAGGTCTACACAGGGCGTCGTTGGGGAGCCAAAGCGTCGCCAGCAGGCTCTCACCCAGCAAGCAACTATTGTGGTCGCGGCCCAGACTCAGAGACAGCTAAGAGACAGCAGCCAGGGTGCAGCCAAACACTTTGCAGCCTCTAGAGCGGTCCCGTTGTGCCGACGACTCGTGGCGGGGTCCAGTCACGGGCAGCAGATGAGTGGCACAGGGGCGTTGAATGCAGCTTGTGTATACGCAGAAGCCGGAGATGCAGCAGAGGACACCGTCGCAGAGGTTTGCTGGATACTGAGGCTGGCACTAGGGCAGACTGCGACAATCGAGGCATGCGCGATGAGGTGTGAAGACGTACATGCACGGGCGCGGTCTAGTCAGGTACGGCCCGACCTTGGAGGAGGAGGAGGCTGGGGAACCCCAAACACTACCGCGCCATCGCCTTCACGCACCCAGCCAACACATGTTGGCATCCATCCCATCCGCCAGTCATCTCATATAGCTATACACTGCTTATACACACACGATAACTGTCCTCGTACACATACACATGCACACCAAACAAACGACTTGGATTTTACTTCTCTCTCGCACCACTTGCCCTAGCGGCAGACTGCATATATACTCGTCCAAAAGCGGCAGTCCTGCATCTCTTCTGCTTCTCAGCCTGCGCCACTCGCTCAACCCGGTAGTCCTCACATGACCCAGCAGCCGACTCCGTACATTTGCTTCTCTACTGCGCTTTTGATTTGATACCAGTCCGCTCTTCTCTCTGCAAACTCATACACCTCCTCCGCTCTGAAGATGCCATGATACCGGTCTGTATCCGCAATGATGGTGGCAATCTCTTTGGCTTGCTTGGCGTCAATCAGATATATCTGTGAGAGCTCGCGCAGCGCAGCAAAGTACTGGATGAGCGGCTTGTTGCGCAGAGAGACAATGTACGTGTTGTATGCATTCATGTCGCTGCAGATAGTCAGTAGACGCTCCATTGGTATCCAGAGTCAGGTGCCACCTTACCTAATGAGCTTGATGGCGCCATCCACACTGATTCTCTGCCGCTTCAAATGTTTGCAAAGAGCAGTGAACAGGCGCACGCCTACTTCCTGGTTGAACACATCAAGCACGTTCTTGTCTGTGCTGCCAATGAGCATGCTCGTGTGCGACGACACAACCTCCACAATCTTGAGTGCTGTTTGACTCGGCCCAATGTCCGACATCTCTACCACACCATTGGGCCCAATCGGAGGGTTGAAATCGGTCGGGTCCTGCGTCGTACCACAAAGATACTCGACCTCGTCCATCAGCACATCGATACCTTTGTTGAGACCTGCAGCCACGCTCTCGTCGAGTTGTGCCTCAAATCGCTTCTTCTCTTTCGCTGCCAGACTAAGGAAATCATCCCGATCTGTGAGGTTGGCAGCAACAAGCTCCTGGAGATAGAAGACTTCGACCATCTGCTGTATAAGGTCTCCGACATTGACCAGCTCCAAAAAAGCCACGAGTGGCGCAACTCCTTCTTGGCTGTGGTCCGCCACCTCTCTCGGCTTGTAATCTGCCAGGTGGCTGACAGCCTTGTCGAACCCTAATTTCATATGACGGTTGCCGAGAATCTGGACAAGGTGAATGAATATCTGTTCCGACTGTTCTTTCGCCTCTTCACCAGACTGGCCGCCAAGCCGGACAAATCGAGCAGCACGTTCGAGACTGGCCTTGGCCATGTGCGTCAGATTGAGGGCAACCTCGATGCTGAAAAGCGATCGAATTCCTTCTAACCGCGAGTTCATAATGGCCGCCTTAGCAGCAAGTTCAGTTGTCGGGGCGTCCATCCGTGGGGTTGAGGTCCCATCGCCAGGGATCGGAGTGCCACTTCTCGAGGTCGGATCCAAGGTGCTATTTCTATTTGCGTTCGGTTTACTCGAACCCGAGCCGCCCATGGTGGGCAGCACATTGACAGGCATCATGACTACCTTCTTGAACGACGACAGAAAATCTTGTTTGACAGCTTTCCGGTTCACATTTGCCATGAACCGAGTCTCAGTAGTTAGCTCTTCTTCTAGCAGTCGCTTTTCCCACACATCAACCTCTGCCGCCGACTTGCGTTTGAAATAATCCAACTCCTCTTGCAGGTACAGATCGACATGGGGCTCAAAACACCGCGTTATGATGCGAATCGCCTCTTGCTGAAAATCAGGTTTGGAGGCCTTTGTGGGATGCAGCGATACTGCAAGCTGCAGGGCTTGGTCGAAAATACCAGCGACAGTTTTCAAATAGGCTTCGATGCTCACGTCATGAGCCTGGTCAAAAAGAGTTGTGAGGTACTCTGCAATGACGTCGTCTGCAACACGCTCTAAAAAGGTTTGTAGAACGTCAACCGTAGGCGGAAAAACACGATCAATGATGGCGGCCTCATTATTGAGCTCGGTAGCTAGGCCCTTGAAAAATTCATGCGACGGCTTCAAAGTCACCTCATCACCTTGCAAACAATCGGACGGATCTCCGAGCCTCTCCTTGTCCAACATCAACGGGTGATTGTGGATAAAAGAGTCTAGACATGCTGCACCGCCATTCAATGTTACCAAGACTGACGCAAACCGCTTCATACGGCCATCAAAGTCCTTTTCGGCGTAGCCTTGCTCGAACTCGCGAAGCACGGCGTTCTCGAAGATGCCAGTCATTGTATCAAGCTTTTCCTCACGCTGATGCCAGCCTTGAGCATAGTCGCTTTTTGCAAATACCTTGAGCTGGGCAAGCATCTGGGCTTGCTGCTCTGGGTCACGGTACGTTCGAAATAATATGGGGTCGGCATGACTTCGCGACCTCTCAATATCGTAGTAAAAGGGAGCCAATGCGCCATAGACTTTGCCATACTCTTGTCGTGCCATGCCACGTATTGAACGCACGTTCGCCAGTACTTTGACGGCAGCTTGTGGGTCAACGATGTAGGAGCTTGGGGCTAGTGTTCCAGATGCCGACAGGGTCATGTCGTTGAAGCCTTTGTCGAGCGTCGTGGAGCGGGGTCGGCCTTGGTGGTCCTGGGACTTGCGCAGCATGTCCTCCTCTATGGCAGCATCAAAGAGAGTCATGCTGGTGTTGCCCACGTGGTCGTTGCCCGGTGCCATGGAGCTGGTGCTGCCATTGGGTACAACACCTGCAATACGAGCATCCTCTGCTTTTTGTGCCTGCAGCTTCTTCTTCATGGCCTCGTCAAACCTCTGCTTGGCCTCTGCTTCGTTCCAGCAACCCATGCTCCTCAGTCTTTGCTGCCATCGTGTGTCGTCGTATACCATCTCGCGCATACGTCTCGAGGTGCGCGCAAAGTTGAACATGTCGGCGACGGGCAGATAGTCGAGGATGGTGTTGATGAGCTCTGCAAGTCATGGTCAGACGAGTGAGCCCATGAACTGGGCAGTTCGTACCTGCAGGTAGTACGGCCTTTGAGTCGCCCACGAGCTGCGTGGTGCGCAGCGACGCCAGCATGGACGGCTGTGTCTGGGGCATGGCCCGCTTGAAGTTTGACTTTGGCGGCATGATTGAGGTGGACAGGAATAAATTCCTCGAGAAATGGTCTTCAACAAAGTGTTTAGCCCATACCCTGGGCCCAGCGAAGTTTCGCGTGGTGGTCGTGGGGGCAGAGGGTTGTTTGCAGCTGAGGGTGGAGCAGTGACGGTTAACGGCTTGGGCCTCGCAGCAGGGTCTGGTCGATCCGACATGGCACCAGATTGATCGCCCCGCAGCTAGAGCCCATCAATCGACTACATCACACGGGGAAGGCGTAGGGGACAAGGCAATGTTTCCAGCAAGAAGAATCGTGTCTGGTGGGATTGTGAGGATCATCTTGGCTCTGCAGCTGCGTGTGCCAAGCTGGAATTGAGTTGAGCAGTGGGAAACGCAATGATGCGCATCATAGACGGCAGCACGGGGGAGCGAGAGGCAAAGAAGCAAAAGGCCGAAGCCGGGCGTCGGGCCTGGTTGATGACGAGTGTGGCAGCAGGGCATGGAAGGGAAATGAAGCAAACTGACATGTTGCAGCAACTCGCCAAAAGCAACGTGGAGCGAGACGCCGTGGCGGTCGCATAAGCAAAGCTCACACTTGCTATGTATAGGAGTGGTGAAGAGAGTGAGAGGGTTGGGTTATGCAGACGGGCCATGGCAATGCCAATGCAAAGGCCAAATGTACGCAGTAAATGCAAATGCAAAATGGGAGACGGCTGCCACGTGGAGTGGAAAGCTCTAGACTCTGCCCCTGATGGGCGAAACAAAGGCCGTTAGTGGGGAAGGCAGAGCGAGTAAATGAAGCGTGGTGTTTTATTGAGAGTCGCAAGAGCGCGGGCAAAACATTAGGACACGGCAAGGCATTGGCTGGGGCGCTGGTGAGCAGGTGAAGGGTCTCACGTGCTCTGCACCATGGGCAACGACAGGCAGGCAAAGGGCAAGCAGATGCCAGGGCAATATTCAGGGCACTGTCGTGGTAGGCTGGGGCTATTCTGGGACGGGGCGGACGGTCCAGTAGGCGAAAGGTTGTGCCTAGCTCTCCCCCCTGGCAGGCCGACGACTATGTTACAGCACAAAGTACAGTTTGTCTCAGGAGGTAGTGCCGTCTAGGCAGGCAGGCAGACAGGCAGGCAAGCAGGCAGCGAAAGGAAAAAAGGCCCAGGGCACAAAATGACAGAGGCCACGCAAACATTAGGGCAGAGTGTGTAGGGATGAAACCCTGGACGGAAGGTTTCAAGCTGAGTTCCGCAGCACATGCCATCGCTGACCCATGCCATGGCCGGCGACCCACGGCGCACGACATTTGTTGCGACCGTGAACGTCAGCGGGCTGGTGGGTGAATGAATGGAAGTGTCGAGTGCGTACATCCAACGTATAATGTACCTGCATTGGCTGCGCAGGCGGGCCGAGGGGGGGGGGGGTCGGGGGGACGGGCCAGAACGTGAGTGACAACGCATTGGTGGAGGCCCGAGAGCACAAGACAGAGGGAGAGGGAGAGGGATAGGATAGGGATGGAGAAGGGTGAAAGGGCCCTATGACGGCATGGCACGAAAGGAGAAGGCATCTAGAAAGGCGGGCGGGCGTGGCGGGCTGGGAGCCGTGGCAGGCCGTGGTACTTGGTGGTGGTTGGTGGTTGGTGGTGGTGGTGGTCCATGACACAGACAGAGTGAAGCAAGCTGGTCAGCCCAGCCCAGCCTCGTCAGCAGGGCCCTCCTCACAAACACGCGACCGCTTATGTTATCCGCGCACGGCCCGCCGTCTTGTCGACGACGCTTTGAGACGCCGGGAAGGCTCAGCCGGGCGGCGATTGGCTGTTTCACCCCCAGAGAGTGGGGGCGCCGGCTCTGTCCTGTCGCATCCCCTTTCGCATCCACCGCACAAGACTCATCCCAGAGAAGCAATGTGCAATTGCTTCACTTCGCCCGACATGTGCTCCAGACTTGCGCCGAAAAGGGCCACGTACTCGCTGGGTGCCCGTCTGGCCCGTCCGTTGCCCCGTGAATGCATCATCGAGCCCATGGCCAAGCGTAGACGTCAGTCCATGGTGATGCTCAAAGGACCATGACTTTGCGAGTTAAATATATATGTCCCAACTATCGGTCCACTGTCACAACTACTGATACTCCCGCTGCACCGCTGCTCGACAAACCCAAAAGCCGCCTTTGTCAATCTTAAAGTCTCAGACATAGTCTTGTCCCGTCCCCATTCATAAACACTCTTGCGCCCGCCCAAATCAGGACATTCACATCCATCCCCACCACTACTACCACTACCACTACCACTTCACTCCCCCATCTCAACATCAACCAACAACAACAACAACAATCACAACCATGCTCTTCGCCACAAACAAGCCCAAGATGCCCGATGGCAGCGGCCAACCTGGCGACGGTGGCAGTAAGTTGCAGCCGCACCCCCCTTCCAAAAAATAAAATAAAGTCCTTCGTGGTCCTTAGTTCCAATGACTGACATGGTGCCTCAGGAAAACCAATTCCCCATTGGGAAAAATGAATGGATGGCTGCGCCACCATGCCCAATCAACTCCCCCAATTACCCTGCACCTCAGCACGCCCACCATATGTTTTGTCTCAGCAAGCGACTTCCATTTCCTCGTCACCACCACTACCATCTTGTTGCGCGCGCTTTTGCGGTTTGCAGGGCATTCCGCTGGTCCGCCGTGGATGCGTATCTCACGACGACATGGTCCTCCGGGGCGCAGCACTTTGCCGCCCAATCCGGAAAGTGCTGCTTCTGCTGCTACAACGGGCTGTGTCAGGGTCCGGTGACCGAATCTGCCGCCATTGCAGCAACTCAAGTCAAAACTCGCTCTTCGTCGCTTGCCGGAGCACTTGGGGGCTGCCCGCTCCCTACTTATCAACGGGGCCAAACTCGCAGAGTGCCTCGAGTCTGCCGTGTCTGCCACGGCTCAGTGGCTTTGCTGCGGCTGTGCACCCTTTGGGGGCCGCCGCTTGCACCAGCCCAGGCAACGAACCTTGGTTCACCATTCACACGCCCCACCCAGCGCCCTTTCTGCCTACGAATATTGCCTTAGTACTCGATGCGCACCTCGACGCCGGCGCTTTTGCGCAGCACTCCCGGTCGACTAAACCAGTCACCCTCGGTGTGACTGCATTCTGAGTCTTCCAGAATGCCGCTACTCGACTTTGCAGCCTGGTGGTCGCCTTGTTCGTCAGGGCACGCGCCAATCACCGCCCACCCTGCCTCGCGCACAGGGCGCAGTCTATCGTCCTTCGCAAGTCCAATTCCATCACCTGGGGCGGAATGCCATATGGTCTTCTGCGTCACCGCCTGGAGAAGGCAGTCATTGCCTGTTTTTGTAGGCTGCTGGTTTTATGACAGGCCTCAGGATTTGCATGCTCTTTATATACTCTATGTACCTTCTCTAGACTGTATCTTACTACTACCATCATCACATCACTACAATACAAATATTAATACTACACACACACATCTTTACCCTCGAGCTTGAACACACACACACACACACACACACACACACACACACACACACACACATTATCATCACTATGAGACTTGACATGCAAACTCTCAACCTCTCCTACGGCGACCCCCAACCCAGAGACGGAGGAGCTCCTCACCCAGGTGCTCGACCAAGACAATCTTCAGCAATGCTGTGCTTCATGGCCGGCGACGGCCCTCAGCCCCGAGATGGAGGCTAAATGCCATCAAGACTCTCGTATCCAAGTATGTCCGGCCCTTTGGCATCATCATCACCACCACCAACGCATTCTAACATGCTTCAGTTTCCACATCTAATACTTCCTTCAATTGGACCATCAGATCCCATGGCATTCGTCAATGGCACCGCACCAGCGTAAAAAGACTTGTCTACCAACACCTCTTACACGCACTGTACAACAACAACTCTTTTTTTCTTGTTATTTGAGCGATTAGATTTCCGGCAATGGCCTGTCACACCACCCTGTACATTGGAATACATCTTCGGCGTTTGGGCTTTCCTTGTTGTCTTTTGCGAAACACAGACGCGAGGGTATATTTGGGTATTTGAAGCAGTCTCTTTTGGGATGCATAGACGGCGTTGTCATTTGAAGAAGCGAGGGCGATCACCTCGCACGGGATATGCATCGCTAAGATTTTAGCCGAGTTGATTGGCAGTTTCATGAAGTTTGGAGAAGCGTTTTTTTTCCTATACTGTACTACTATAGTCTCCGGCGTCGTAGCCGAATAGTTCAAGAACGGTTTGCGTAACCGCTAGAACAATACAAAACATCAAGCTTGAAACATACTACTGCCGATTGTGTTGAAACTTTACGCCCCAAGAAAACATGTAACGCGTCACGGTCTGAAGAAGAAGAAGAATACAAATACACGCTGCGCAATGGAGCTGTCAAGTTTGAGGTGGTGGAGGAGAAGTGGAACCTTGGGTGCATCGTTCTCGCACTCGTTCCCCCCACGCTGCCGCCTACGGCCTCGGCACAGATGGTAATGGCATTACACGCCCACCTGCGTACGTATGCGTACATGCATGCTGGTTGCGTCACGCGCTGGCACTCAAGATAACATGTACTCACAATCATGTCACCGTCAAAAACCCCTAGTGCACCCTGATTTCTCCTTGTACCAAAGAAACGCTCTCCTATATCCACATTCGCTTGGTTTTGGAGCCGTGTCACCTCATGGCAGACTACAGCATTCCCCCGCCTAGGTCTGTCGACCCCGCCCCATGAATTAAAAGTTTAGTCACAGAAACCCCAAAAAAGAGTCACGCACGCACAAGGCATGGAAGACTCGACAGGTCAGAGGGCAAGGCGCCGCCAAATCACACCCGGTTGAGCAGCCTTTGGCGCGTCGTGCCCAGGCCCGACAAGGCTACTGGTGCTAACGACAATGGTGCTCGAGAAAATATGGTCGTCCTGGCGCGAACCGGACCAGCGCCCTCGAAAAGTCTTGAGTCGACGCCCAGCTTACTGCTTGCAAAGGAGCCAAGCGAGTGTGCAATATAAGACGTGCTAGGTGGCTTCCATCGCCTCATCCCTTGGGTCTTTGTTGATTTCCTTTTCTCTGCACCAGTCGCTACCTCGTCATCTTGCGACCGCCAATTCTACATACCGACTCTCTCTCTGACCAGATCGTCCCTCAACATGGCAACTCGACCGACAGATAACCAGCGCGTGGCCTCACACGGACGCGGAGGTGCTGGTAAGTTGTCCGCATTCTCCTGAGTCTTTGATAAGCACAATTGCGCAGTGTCAGCTTGACGGGCTGCTGAGTCTGAGAAATTTTTACAAACAGCGCATCCAGGCTGTAATCAGTGTGGAAGCCTGGTGGTCGTATGCGGGCTGTCGCTTGCTGCATAGGGATTTTCTTGGTGCCTGTACTGACTCCTTACAAGGCAACATTGCAAAAGACGACCCAACAAACTACCCCAAGCCAGAAGACCTCGTCACACCGACACTCAAGGGCGACACCTACACGACCGGCCGAGGCGGAACTGGAAACATGGCTCGCAACGACCCCGAGCGCCCCGAGATTGCGCGCGCTGCTCAAGACGTCGAGGGCTCACCACAACCAGAGACGGCAGGCCCCAAACACTACGGCCGAGGAGGTGCAGCCAACGTCATCAGTAATGACGCATCTGCAACGGGCAAGAACGACGAAGCTAAACACGACGACAATGGTGCTGCAAAGGGTCTTCTGGGCAAGGGCAAGGATCTCCTGCATAAGCTGGGAAAGAAATAGACTTTTTTGCCAAATGACGCAGTCAGCGTCAATTGCGTGTCCCTTGAAAGCTTCAACTGCGGCTTTTGTTTGTTGACTTTTTGCATTTCACAATATACCCAGGGGGCTTTTGGCTATTCTCGATAAATAATAGATGGGTTTTCAAAAAAAAAAAAGGAGTTCTGCTTGAGTTATTACCCCGAACGATCTGCAAATCGCCTCACTATCGATGCACGATGGATGAATACAATGAACATGCTATCTGTTCGATATGTCACGGCACTTGTTTCTTTTTTTGTTCTAAACCTTCCAAAGTCCACATAATACATAACACACGGATGACTTTATTTATGCCAAAAATGGACCCACATATGCATATTTGAATCGTGTTTGCATCGGCATGCTACTATTTTTGAGATGCAAGCCCTAAGTCTAGGGATCTTGGGGCCACGGCCCCCCAAGACCAAAAGCGAGGGCGCGGGGAGGCGGGGATTCATGACGCTTTACCCACTGTGGGGCAATAAATCCTACGTACTACCTGACGCATGCGCCGCCTTCATCCACTACACACACTGCGTTATTAATGAATCGTCTTTTGTTAAGATGCCATCTGTCCACTTATAGTATCAATGCGTATTATACACTCATAAATTACCGAGTCGTACGAATACAAACTGCTAGGACCAGCACCCTCCTCCTTCCGCAAAGCGCTAGTGCCTGCACGGTATATATGTACAGTCCAAGCGCGCTCAACTCCGATGGGCCAGTCGATATGCCATACCAATCTGGAAGTTTCGTCATTGGCGTAAAGATCACCTGGGAGGACCAGCCACCCGGGCAAGGGTCTCTTCGGCAAAGTGCCGTGGCTGCAGATGGGCGGCCGTCCGTCCGTCCCCCCAAAGCACGTTCGATAGCAAGCTGTGCAAAAGACGCTTATTTCACAAGTTTTACAAGTTGAGAAAATACAACCTTAGGAGCACTGACAAGTTACTTTATTCAAGGGGCCCTTCCTCCTCCCCGTAACCTGGCTCTGACCTCTTTTTTTTTTTCAATACCTCTCCGCGGTATGCGAGCAGTTTGCATACCGCCTTTGGTAGTTCAACTTGTCCACACACACACAAGCATGTCCACACACCCACTTTGCATTCAACCCGCCCATCGGTCAATGCCTGCTCTGGACACCCCCCTCCGCCCGTGCATCAGGATCAGGATTCAGGAAAGCAAGGGCGTGTCTGCCCACCCAGTCGCTCTTCTCCGAAAGATGCAGCGGCCGTCCATGTACAATGTCTTGGATTACGTCTCACCCGTCCCTCTGGCCTGAGGAGGGGGGAAATGTACAGTTCATGTAGGTGTGGTTCGCTTTTGCCACAATGATTACGCCTTGCCCCACGACGTGGTCTGTCCCAATTGGCTTGATACAGCATTTCTAGCCCTGTATCTGCGGGATCTTCGTAGCTACAGCAGCCGGTGGGATGGATAATGCTGGTGGTGATGGCGGGGAGAGTGCGTGTAGTTGCGGCGCCTTCCGTCTGCTTGCTTTCTACATGTGGTATATACCTTTTCCATTTTCCGCGACCAACTTGCATTCGTGAATTATTACTGTGTTCGAGTTTACTTGGAGTATCTTGACTGTAAAATCTCCGAGTAACCATGTCCACTACCACAACAGCAGAAACCCAGTCTGAGACCTGGGTCCACTACCATGACGGCGGCGTACCGGGTCGACGCCGCGTACTCACGGGAGCCGCAGCAAAAGAGACATTCAGCGCCCTACCCAAGATCGATTTTCAGCGCATATACTCGGACAATATTGAAGATAGAAAAGAGCTAGCCAAGGAAGTAGGCGCCGCATGTCGAGACGTTGGCTTCTTCTACGCCGTCAACCACGGCGTAGACGAACAACTACTCGACGACACGTTTGCCGCCCTGGAAAAATACTTTGCCCTCCCCACCGACGTCAAGATGGAAACGCACAACCAGAAGACGGAGAAGTTTAGAGGCTACGAGGCGTTTTTGGAGGGAAAACTGGATCCCAGTACACGAGGTGGTAAGTCACACTCTACCTCCACATATATAGTCTTCTGACTCCAAATCCTCACACTTGATAGATCTCAAAGAAGGCTTCCTAATGGGCGAAGACTTCACGGACCCCGAACAACTCTCTCTCCTCACCTCGACCCCTTCGCCCTCCCCCCAAACCCCACGCAACCAATGGCCCACACATCCCTCAGCCCTCTTCTGGCGCCCAGCCCTCTACCGCTACTACCGCGCCCTATTCACCTTCAGCAAGCGTCTCCTCCGCATCTTCGCCCTCGCCCTCGCCCTCCCGGAAACGCACTTTGACAAAATAACCACGCACCCCATGACCAACGTCCGCGCCGTGCATTATCCCCCGCAGCACCGCGACACCGACGTCGGAATAGGCGCGCACACGGATTTCTGCTGGTTCACGCTCGTGTGCCAATCCCGGACTTCCTATCCCGCGCTTGAAGTCCTGAATGCCAACGGCGTTTGGGTCCCCGTGCACCACGAGCCGAATGCTTTTGTGGTGAATATTGCGGATTTTCTGAAGTTGGTCACGGGGGGCGCGTGGATGAGTACTGTGCATCGGGTGAGAAACAGGGGCGGAGAGGAGAGGTACAGTGTGCCGTTTTTCTTTAGTCCGGATGAGGATGCGCGGGTGAGTGTTTTGCCGCATTTGAGGAGGGAAGGGGAGGTGGGGAGGGAGTGGGTGGTTGGAGAGTATTTTCAGCAGAGGTTGGGGATTGATCGGCGGACGCATTTGGAGGGGAAGAAAGAGGAGGAGGAGGAGGAGGAGGAATGTCCGTGATGGTGATGTCATGGATTAAATGGTTATAGTATAGGTTAAGATGCAAGAATTACTGCTGGAAAACGCCATGTCGAAAATATATCACATGTCAATTTTGATACAAAATCTCAATTTCAATCAAGCATGCCCATTCCTCCGCTTCGCCTCTTCAAGCGCCATACGCAACCGCTCCTCCTTCCCGCCATCTCCATTTCCCTTGTGCATTTTACTTTCAACCAAATCTCCCTTGCGCATTTTACTCGCAACCAACTCCTTAATCGCCGCCTCATCGCTTTCCAAAACCTTCACTCTCCTCGTATATTCGTCCACCAACTTCTTCTCCGCTTCCTTCTTCTCAGCCTGTAACTCGCGCACCCGCGCCGCACCGCTCTTGTCACTTTCGGCCTGCGCGATGGCAGCGTCTGCGGCGGCGCTGTTGAGTTCGATTTCGAGGTCGTTGAAGAGAGATAGCAGTGCCTTTGAAGAGTGCTTGAGGGCTTCTAGGGTGGAATGGGCGTGGGATAGGATATCTGAGTCACCAGTGCTATCATCCAGGCGCTTGATGGTAGCGATTATGTTGTTAATTTCGTCGTGTTCGGTGCTCAGAGCATGAACAACAATATCTTCTACAAAGTTGACGAGGTGGGTGATTCGTCTTTCCTTTTCACGCTTGGCGTTGAGGACAGCCTGCTTCTCTGCCGCTTCGAAATGCTTTTCTAGGTCTTTCATTGCACTGATTTTGCCAGCGGCGTAGAGGGGCTGGATCTCGGTTTTCTTGTAGAGGCGGTCGCGCTCAGCGACGATGCGGACGATGCCCTCGTGTCGCTTTTCGGCTTGCCTGTGTATGTCTTCTAAGAGCTCGAGACAGTCTTCAGTGCTAGCGGGATCGCCACCTTCGAGACTCTTAATGCCGGACACAGAAATTTGAAGGAGATGCTGAGCCTCGTCGTATAGATCCATCAGCTGCTTGATTTCTGCCTGAAGCCCGTTGTAGACTGGGTTGAACACGGTCTCCATGTAGCTCTTGTATTCCTCCTGCACCTCTTGTGTTTTGAGCTCTACTTCCTTCTTCTTGAATTCTTCTTCCAACTGTTTCATTTCCGCATACGAGATTTCATCATTGTTGAACAATTCGTCATTGTGCTCCTCGTTCTCTTCCTGGCGCTTCCGGCGTGCATCGTCATTTTTCCGCCGGTTGAGAGATGTTGTCTTTTCCCATGTACCCGTAAGTTCTTCCATCTTGACTAGCCCATTTCCTACACCTAATAGGTTGGCTTTGAGCTTCTGGATTTGACGGCTAGGTTTGCTCTCAAGCTGTCGTGGGAGAAGTCCGGCGAGGTGTTTGTTCGGATCGATTTCGTGCGGAGGTGCGACTGAGGTCGGGCCATGTGATCTTATATTCAATGGAGGAATAGAGTCGTCGCTCTCATTATGAGGAGAATTGTTTGCAGGTGCATGAGTATCCGGCTGACCTGCTCCAAAGAAGATCTCATCATGACCATTGTGAAGGCCTGATGACGAAGCTCCGCTTGGTGTGTTCATGAAAGACATCGTTTGCCTATGTCGCAAGGGCAGGATGTCTTCGGGGTTTCTGTTTGGCGGCACGTATGCTTTATATTGTGATTGTAGTGGTTCTTCAGGATGAGACTGAATTGGTGTTTTGTTTATGTCATCATCGATTGAGCTCGTTGGGGTCAGAATAGTGGTGGATTGCACAGAAGGTGCAGTTTGAGGCTGCATCTGCGTAATGTCCATGAGAGGTAATGTTGGTTTCCGCGATATGATGGGTCTTCCACCTGGACTATAGTCATAGTCATCATGTGGTGCTACGTCCGGCAGGACTTGTACTTTCAGATCCCGTCTTACACCAGAGCTGTTGGAGTTGCTGTGGGATTCAGAATCCTGCTCAGGTTGTATCGAAGCCGCCGGTTCGACTGCTGGGTCTTGGGGCGGGGCATCGAAAAGTGGGATTCCTCTGACACTCGCCTCAGCTTTCACGAAAGCTTTGAATATCTTAATCTTTTCCTGGACCTGTGGTTCCATTGCCTCGCCACGAAGCATAGCGATGTACCTCTCTAATGAGCCTACATACCACGGGTCAAGGTCTGGAATGAGATCTGCCGCAGTTGGCTTCGGCAGCTCCTTCGTCTTTTCGTCTTCGAGTTGGCGTCTCAGCTCGGCAATAGTGCTGTCGCGCTCTTCGAGATTATTCTCTTTCCCTTCCATATCTTCTTTCAGTCTGTCGATAGTTAGACCTTTCTCTTTGACCATGGCTTCAGAGTTAGCATGAGCTTGGTCTGCTGTCAATCTCATGTTCTCAATTTGCGCCAACAGAACATCCCTCTCATCCGCTGCGTGGTTATTTGCGGCGTCGAACTCAGATTCCAATTTCTCTCGCTCAGCCTTGAAGGCCTCGGACTCGGTGCGGCGCTGATCAATCTGCTGTTGCAACTCTGCGCGCAATTGATCGATGAGTTCGTCTTTTGCCTTGAGCTCTGCAGCATGAGCGGCACCAGCAGGGCTCGCCAGACCAAAGGGAATACCACCTGGCTGCCCTTCGTGCAAGAATTTTGATTGAATTGGGGTATGCTGATTTGAAGGCGATGATGCGCCTTTGAACTGATCTCGGGGATGTCGTGAACCCTCTGTGGGTTTAGGAGTAGTTCTCAAGGGCGCTACGATCGCATCCTCCACGACGAAACCCTC
Organism: Bipolaris bicolor; assembly: GCA_026262445.1. NCBI lineage: Eukaryota > Fungi > Ascomycota > Dothideomycetes > Pleosporales > Pleosporaceae > Bipolaris > Bipolaris bicolor. The sequence goes on along the minus strand of JAODYD010000011.1, from coordinate 597,461 downwards.
AGGTGTGGAACTTGGTGAACGTCGTTCGCTAGGGTGCGCCACGACAGAAGGAGGTGTAGGCATGTATCTCTCTACTGAATCACTTGATCCTGGATGTGTGGGGTATACTGCAGGACTTGGGAAGCCGTGTGTTGATGGAGGGGATGGAACGTGTGCTGGCAGTTCAATGCTATCTGGTTGGGCAATCTCAGTCCCTTTTCTCTCTGGCTTCGTACGAAAAAGGTCTTCATCATCAATCTCCTCACTACCGCCCAAGTGCTCCCAATCCGAAGGGCCGCCAGCGGCCAATGCACTGAACGTTGACTTGTTGTCACGCGGTGGAGGTGGTGTTGAAAACTTTTGTATAGTAGGTTTTGGAGATGCCGTTTTGCTTTCGGCACGTTGGGCACAATATTTGGCGAAAGCAACGGAGTTTATAGAATCGGCACGGCTATAGCGCGGATTCTGCCCAGAGGGGTAGCTAAGACTGGGTCGATTGGATATTGGAGATACTGGCTGGCTGTTTGGACGTGATTGATAGGGGCTTGATGAGACAGGGTTAGTCTGATTAGATGAATTGGACTCTTGAGCAGGTTGATTTGGCACTTGAGAATACTGCTGGGCTTGGGCTGGTTGTGGTGTCTGTGGAGTTTCATAAGATGTTTGTGTAACGTGATGGCTGTAAGCTGAATCTGGAGGCGGCGGGGCTTGCCACTGATTTTGAGGCTGTGTCTGTTGTGGAAAGGAATTGGCCTGCTGGTCATAAGAAGTTTGTCCGTACGTTGGCGGTTGTGGTTGCTGATGATATTGACTTGGTGGATGCTGTGTCTGCGCGAATGACTGTTGCTGCTGCTGGCTAGCAGGGACGACTTGGCCTTGATATGGTTGCTGTTGGTAACCATGCTGCTGTGGTGGAACCTGAGTTGATGTTTGTTGCGATTGTATAGGTGTCTGTGTCTGCGGTGGGTACTGGGTCTGTGTTTGATGTCCGTAGTGATGGTACTGGGGTGGCTGATTTTGCGCGGCTTGTCCCGTCTGCTGTCCAACGCGCGGCGGAAGCGGTGGAGGTTGCCCTGCTTGATAGGAAGATTGTGTACTCTGATTTTCCTGTCCGTAAGGATTCTGATCCACAGCCGGCCTCGTGTAAGTGAACTGGTTTGTATCTCCCTGGAGCGGTTGTTGTTGTGTCTGCTGCCATGTTGGGGCATTCGGCGGAGGAGGGCCATGAATACTATTTGCTAGATTGGGATTAGGTGGTATATACTCTTGGGCACTTGTTCCATGCATATATGGCGGGGCATATGCTGGTTGCTGTTCGTTTGGAATGACATTTGGATGGGCTTGCTGAGAAGCCGTGGGTGGAGCACTTGGGGTTGAGGGTGTCTGGATTGCACCATACATCGAACTTGGTCTTCCCGCATGTGGTGGTGGAGGAGCTACGTATGGGTATATCTGCTGTGGAGGACCCTGATTGGGGTATCCTCCTTGTTGGGGTTGAGGTGTGAAGTTGGCATGCTGCTGAGGCTGCTGGGCCCAATTCTGCTGTTGTTGTTGTTGCTGCTGCTCTTGTCGTTGCATTGCTGCCGCAAAGCCGTATGGTTTCGGAGGAGGAGGGGGAGGCACGTCTTGCTGTTGAGCATATGACTGCCGTTGTGCGCCCGATATCGTCCCATATGTGCCCGGATTGTATCCCCCCATAGTCTGCGGTTGCGATTGGTTCCATGGGCTCGACGTCTGAGTTGGGGTGGGCGTGGACGGAGTCCATTGACCGTGCGATTGGGGAGCAACAGACTGATATCCTTGTGAAGCTGTGGGAGCATCTGTTAGCTCTTGTTATAGGCATTTGGTAGCTTCGGTCTGCATGTGCATACCTCCATAGCCTGGTGGGGGCGGCGGTACTGGCGGGGGCGCGCTCTGCTGGCCTGCGAAGCCCGTCGCGCTTCCTGGCTGTTGGTAGCCCGGTGCTTGTCCGTAGTTCTGCATGGCGGTGTCTTCACCGAGATTGCGCGCTTCAACGAGAGCTGAGGGGTCTGCGTGTATGGTTAAGCTCGCGACAAGTGTAGCACACAAAGGAGCACACGGGAGGTACTAGCAACGGATCACAAAGACAGTAGACAACGATGAGATGGCATTGATGAGTCGGGTAGATACAGAAAAGCAAAACGACAGGTTCTCCAAATCCGTGCTTCGTATGCATGAGGCGCAAGGCCGCCTACTAGAGTCAAAATGTCCGCAAAGTGGCATGGTGTCGCAGCCACGACATGTGGTTCGCTCGGCCTCAGCCTTGCCGCTTTTGGCACTACCATTAATACTTACAGCCCCCACCCCTCAGCCGCACCTCTAGCGCCGCTGCTCAGCGATGTACGCAAGAACATACTCTACATCTTTTGCGGTAGCCACCAGAGTCTCTTTCTCCTGCACGCTTTTCGGCGCGATGCGTGTCAGACCCCCAGCCGTGCTCAAAGTCATCTGTGCCGAGTTAGCACAATGTTTGCACCAAGTTTGTTTGTGAAACCCACCATGTCCCAACGATGATCACCAAGACTATCGCCATCAGATTGTGGCCCCCTTGATGCTGAACTCAGCCGTTCCAGCGAAGCATACTTCCCCTCTGTCAACTTCTTTCCTTGATGCGGCAACCGTTTGTCAGTAGGCTTTGAACCAGAATTCTCATGTCCTTGTGGAATCTGGTAGGTTCTCGATGATCCTGTTTTCTTCACATGGCTTCTTTTCACTATGGCGCTATCGTTGAAGGACTCAAAGTCAATTGGCAGCTGGACAGTCGAGGATCGAGTGAGCTCAGAAGGGCTCTCGGCATGGTTGGTTTGTGTAGTGATTACTAGCACATGGAAGACACGGTCTTGTAAAAGATCACGGCCAGCGACCTTTGGCATTTCGTGAAACATCTGGAAGACTGTATGTTGTTAGCAAAGCTCTTATGAAAACACAGAGTGAACGACACGCAGGTCCGGTGGATTGGCAACAAGGCCATCAAGGCCTGTATGCCCTACTGTTCGATGTAACTTACTAGACATCTCTACATTATTTATGCTTTCCCCATACTTTGATGCACGTAAAGCAGTGAGTAAGTCTTCTCGATCCCATGTCAGAAGCTCAACAGCATCGAAGACACTGGGCGTATAAACATATTCGTTGCGACTATGTTCTCGTGCAAGCAAGTGCGCCAATTCGGAAAACTTGACATGGGAATCACTGTGAGTCGATGTTCTGGCTAGCCAGCGCTCCTGATTGATTGTAAGGATGCGTTTCTTGACTGAGATGGGGACTGGAAGTTCCTTGTTATTCCCAGTGGCGTTTAGTGGAGGCATCATTACACTCCCAGTCTGAGGACTCCAGATTCCACATTCTTTCGGATCCTTGTCAAAATCAACTTGGTCGATTTCAGTAAAGAGACTGTTGAAAAACTTAACTAAACTCGTCCTGTGGTCTGACGCCGCATTTTCGTACAAGGGATGGTATGGCAGATCTAGTTTCTCCAAGCGTTTAAGACCCAGGTACCGTCGTACCGAGTGCGGCACTGTGACGTTTGTAGCGGCTACCGACGCATGTCCGCTATCAGCGTCTACCACGGAATCGTCTGGAGACGCCACTGGCTCGGATTGGGCGGGGTTGGTAGACATGCCGGAGCGCTCCCTGCTGAAATTCTGGGCAGCGGAGCGGAGTCTTGGATATGCACAAGGCTGTAATGGGAAATCAAGGCGTTATGCTAGGCACAGTCGCCTTGCAGTGTTCAAGGCCGCGGACGCTTCGACACCGGTCTAGACCTCCGTGGTACGATGCGTCATGTGACACAAGGAGAGCAGGTACCAGGACTGCCAATCACAATGGATCAGTGTGGCGTGTACGAATTCTTTCTATACATACATACAGATCTAGTAGTCAAGCCCTCGATTCGCGCGTTCCTAAACGCTTGGCAGCTGACGCGAATAATAAGGTGATATGGTGATTTCCGCTGGAACACCACAAGGCGAGAGGTATCTGCAAGGCTTACGACGTGCTCAGATGATTGACCGGAGTATTGACAACAGGATTGAAACTGTGACGCTTGAGCCAGGATGATGGCTAGCGTACAAAGGACATGGAGATAGCTGTGATTGGCTGCTTTTTGTTGTGCGACGCCTGACAGCACATCTCTTCGAAGGGAGTGGGTGCATATCGAATGTCAAAGACAAAAACGAGAGCATGATTTGGGCAACCCGATTCGAGAGGCGAGATGGCCATCACGATGGGGAAACGTGATTTAGGGAGTGCGGTGTGATTGTGGGTTTGCGGTCTAGATTACTCAACAGTGTGAGCCATGGCTTTGTTGTGCTACAACCGTGCCTAATAGTACACACGCTACAGAAAGAAGGAGGACTACGAATTCCAGTAGCTGGCCTTTCCCATTGGCTGTACATGGAGTGGTTTGAAGCACATAGGGCAAGTAGAGTAGGAAGCTGAAGAAGAGAAAACGGACAACTCAAGTCGCCTCTGGCTGATTGGTGGACTGCAACATGATGGCCTTGACTTGATGGAAAAGAATACGACATTGGGGTGCATGAGCCGTCGCCGCTGTGTAAAGCAGACTAACCTCGAATGCCGGGTGCCGAGCAGGAGGCTGACGCTCCGCGGAAGCCAGGGACACGGAACCTGTACAGTGGACCCTCACTGAAGCCGCATGAACGTTGCACGGCTACCAACGCGTGGACATTATGTATCTCCTTAGCTGCTGCTGGTTGAAACCCTGGTTCGGAAGGATTTTCGCGCCATACGGTTAGCCAGCAATGGGTGTGCCCAAAGGCCGTCTATTCGCTGGGATTGTTCATCGGTATTGATTGACACAACGACATGACATTGCTCCACAAGCCTGCATGTATCCTGGTCCAGAAGCATCCATGCACAGGGCTTGAGCGCGGCCAGATCCCAATCAACATGGGAAATGTCCATCTTCAGCATCCTAGTCCTGATGCTAATGCTGCAATCAGCTGAGGAATTCCCCCCCAGCGGCCGTGGTAGGTCAATGGGCAAAGGAATTTGGCCATGGTTCTTCCGCATGCATGGCGTCGCGTCTAGGGCGGGAGCCAGTGCCAGCATCAGATGCACCCACACGCGACGCGATCCAGGATAGATATCATTTGATGCCTGGGGTTGAAAAGAGGGGCCAACGAGGGTCTTTTGCTGTGCCGAAGCTTCTGGTGTGAGTGGGGAGGGTGGGAGGGGAACATCATCTAGCGACCGAGTCGATGGCGCCTTGTCGATCGTTGCGACCACATGTGCTCGATATGAAAAGGGTACCGACTAATGATACTGGTTCCCGACTACCTCTGGACCTGGACCCGGGACTTCACGTGACGCACAGACAGAATCCTGGTAATCGATCCACGATCGGCATGTCAAATCTCCCATGCTGGCTGACCTAGCAAACATGTGAAATCCACCTGATTTGCCATGCTATTCTCATGACCCAAACATGCGCAAATGCAGTCTCCATGCTCGCACCACGGGCTAAATTATCCATCAAGATCCGCTTCCATCTGGGCCGGGTCCCCAGTGGCAAACTAGTCGGGTGCATAAGCCAATCTATTGCCAGCCTTCATTTGTCACGCCATGTGGCACGCTTACCAAAGACCTTGTTTTCCAAGCACGGCCTATTACACCTACTTACATGGCTCTCTCAGCCAATCTGTCGCCTTGTGCCAATCACTCGGGTAAAACCATCGATGTATGTACATGTACATTTCATATCTGTGTACATATGTACAACCTCCGCGCGATCCGCCAACTACACATAGAGCTAGCCGCGCCACGGGTCCCTTTTCCGTCGTGGTATATTTCGTCAAATTCAAAACTCCTGGGGGCGCTAGCATGTCCAAAATGACTGCCCTGAGGCAACATCCCTCCACATGTGCCCATCCTCTCCTCTTCTAAACCGGCCCATCGGTCCAAAACCTTACCCTTTACACGCGAGATAAATCTTCCTTTTTCCCCATATGCTTACTGAGTGTCCAGAAAGCCAACTTATTGCGTCAGGGGTATCTTCTTGTAATATCAAATAACATAAGTATGAAAACGTAAAGCGTCTCCGCTAATGGTTGCTTGGTCCGTGTGCCACGAGCCTAAATAATTCCCAACTTGACCGACTACGCGAGCCGTTGCAAATCTTAGCCCAGCAGGCCATGCAGTGCTTACTGGTTGAGGCACTAAATAGCCCATGATGTGTGTCGTGTGTACCGTGGCGTGGTCGTCAAACTAACAATCAAGGCGATGCCGCGTTGAGCGCCGCATCCTCATCCGCTACCCTTGCTGCCAACTCTCCTGCTCTTACTAGGACCGCTAGTGGACCCTGTGTGCGGTAGTCATGCGAGTGGTGAGGGTAATGCGACGACGCCATATGTGTCATGGGCCGGTCTAGTGGCGAAGGTGAAGGTCCTATGCTTGGGATTGGCTGGGGAAGCATACGCATTGTCTTGCTAGGATCGGCAGGTAGGGCCTGTTCAGGATAGCTTGGTGTGAGCACTCCTTGGCCACTGTGGCTACTCTCCGAGGACAAAGTCGTGTCCTCGTGACTGAGGCGTGGAAGACGAGTGGTATCCCGCGGTGCCCGACGAGAGGGAAAATCGGCCGGCGCTTGATAATGAGATGGATATGTATACGAGGGTGGTGGTGGCGTTGATGAAGATTGGTGGTTGTTGTCCTGATTGAATGCAGACTGTTGATATGAATTTGAGTCGTACGGAACCCTAGTATCCCGTACCGAACTGGTCGCAGCTGGCTCAAAGATGCCATCTCTTGCTGTGACTGCGGAACGTGGAGAGGCAGAAATTGGCGAGAACTGTTCTCCTGATCGAGGAGAATTGAAACCAGAGAGCGAGCGATTGGTTGGCGATGTGGGCTTGGAGGTATATGTGGGACCTGCAGGAAGACGGGAGGGGCCAGGTGGTTGGCTGGAATCCGACTTTTGTTGCGCGAGCGTATTGCTATCTGGCTGTGTGAAACTTGATCTTCTGTTTGCTACTTGGTCATTTTGTTCATTGCTACCCGCCCGGGTTGAAGTGCTTGTCTCTGTATCCAGTTTTGAACGCTTGCCTTCTGCATATGTTAATACTCCATAGTCTTGAGCATAGCGCGAGTGTTATACCTTTTGTGGGAACTGAGTGCTTTGCTTTGAAATCTTCAAGATACTTCTGGTAGGCTTCATATTGCGGTGTTTTCTTGTATTCGGCCAATTCCGCGTAGTACTTTTCCTTGGCGCCATTGGCTTGTCGTTCACAGCCTTCGCGCTCTTCTGCGGGTAGGACTTGCCATTTCTCGCCAACCACCTTGGCAATCTCGGTGAAGGATAGATCCTGTCCCTTTAGGGACTCCCTCACCTCTGCGATTGGGTTAGCTATGGTCGCAGTGTGTTGGGGGGGATACTCACGATTCGAGAAAATGACATAAGCAGATGGTGGGCGTTCTGGAGCATGCTCATCGGGCTGTATAAAGTTAGGAGAGTGTATAGCTTATTTACATTGTAGAAATGTCAAACCTTTGGATGTCGTCGGTATTTCCGCTTGGCACCTGTTACACCAGATGAAGGATTGCTTGACTCGGGTTGCTTGCTTTTGCTTTCAGGCCCTGAATCGTCACTTCGATACGAACCTGCGGTGCTTCCCGCTCGGGGAAGATTAATAGGAAGTGGCTTCTCAGATGACTGTCCGCGCGATTCGGCGATGGCCCGTTGTAGTTTCTTTTCAAAAAAAAACATTAATGATACTAAACACGAGAGAGAAATGCGGATGACGTATATACATACCCGTCGATGACCAAGTTTTACGTTGAGGGAGCTCCTGCGCCGTTGTAAGCAAGGGTCTGTCGAGGGGAGTAAGCAGGCAGAAGGGTAAACGCACAGGTCGGATTCGGTAATGTCGAGCACTGTCTCCCAGGAGTCAAAGCCTTCGGCCACGAACACTTGGTGGTACTGGGACAGACCCAATCGCGCCAGACGGTCTTTCAAGTCGCTCATGTAGGAAGGCGTGGGCGCGACCGCGTAAGTAAATGTAGTGTAGCGACCGAGAGTAGAGAGACGTGGTGGTCAAAAAGGTTGGATAGGCCTGCAGGATTAGGCGACTAGTGGCAATGGTATTGAGGATCGAGCGTGATCGATAGAGGTCGAGTATGGCGAGACTAGTGTACAGGGATGAAAAAGGAAATGCCCGAGTGTTGCTTGAGCCAGCGTGATTGGTGCGGCGGCGGGGCGAGTGCGGCGGATCGACTGGCAAGGAAAATCGAGGTTAGGGTCAAAGTGTTGCAGGGCGCAGAGGCGCAGAGAAGAGCAAGTAGTGAAGGAAGCAGCAGTCAACGACTATGGCGCATGCCTGAGCGGTGGAGCGCGACGTTGGTTTGGGGTAGGTGGGTCCGGACCGATGCAGTCGAATTCTGTAATTATGTTGTGATGGCGGCAGGTCGAGTCTCGGCTACCGTCAAGGAGGGGAGCGGACGCAGCCTAGTATAGGCACGGCCAGAACAGCGGCCGACGAGAGTCAGTAAACGGCCGGGGCTCATTTGGCGCGTCCAGAGCCTTGCTTGGATGCGACGCGAACCAGAGACGCAGAGGACCCGGGTTGCGGTGAGCGTGGGCAGCTCCGGGTGAGAGCGGTGCAAGGCCCAATTGAGTGGGACAAGGCTAGCAGACCAGACCGGGCGCAATCATGGAGGGCAATTGTGATGGGACGGGGGGTGGAGTCAAGAGGGTTACAGGTGCGGCGGGTGACTGTGGTGGGTGCTGGCGTGGTTGGTGGTGGTGGTGGTGGTAGTGGAGGAGGATGATGATGATGATGATGATGAAGAGGGCGAGAGTGGAGACGGGAGGTGATGGTGTGGGCGAGGTGGAGGCGGATGAGGAGGTATTAGTGATGACGATGATGGGATTGTTGGTGGTGGTGGTGGTAGTAGTGCGGTCGTGGCAGCGGCAGCAATATTAGCAGCGGCAGCAGCAGACGACATGGGAGAGGTAGGAGGGCAGGAAAATGGAGCGGGAAGAAGTGTGCAGCCCGGGCAGCGATAGGGTCGTCAGACGGTCGAGATCAGAGCAAGCGATCGGCGGGCTCGACAGCAGGGCCGGACAGGGGATGCAGTGCAAGAGGCAGCGAGCGCGTTCTGTCGCCCTCTGTCCGTTTCTGCGAGCAGCGAGGGCAGGCCAGGGCAGCCAGGGCAGCCGTGAGCAAGTGCAGCGCACGCGCCAGGCTGGCAGACGGAAAGCTCGCTGGTTGCGGGATATCTGGAGCGCCTATGACGTGGGATGGGAGGCTGCAGCGCGTATAGCTGACGGTGCAAAGGGTACAAAACATGGCAGGCCAGAACCATTGTCCATCAACGAAGCGCCGATACATTGGAATAGGCCCGGTTTGCGGGAGCCCGGCATCATCGCATCCATCCACGCTGGCCCCCCTCCCTAGGCGACCCCATCATCCACGCTGCACGCCTCCCTGGCCGCCCACGAGGCTGCTGACTGCACCCACCAAGCATGCAGTCGCTGCTCAACTAATAACTCTATCCACGCTGCACTGCCTGGGGGTGCGTGGGTGCGGGTGCGAGTGACGTCGGGCTGGTATATGTCTGTGTATGGCCAGCCTGGGCGCCTCTCATCGTTGGACCTAGTAGACTGCGTCCTAGGTCTACTGTGTACTTACTTATGCATCGGCACCACCCACCAGCCGCCGTCGCCTGCCCCCCGGCCGCCGCCGCCGTCGCCGCTGATTTGCCAGCCGCCGGCAAGCAGCACTGGCTATGCCATGGCTCTGGCGAGCTCATCTTGCGACAGCATGGCCGGCCTGCCTGGCCTGCCTGCTCCCCCAGCTGAGCCACCACAGGCACCACACGACTAAGTAGATCTGCGATGCGACGCAGCCCTGGACGCTGGATGGGGACGCTGGCCGCGGGGGGAAGGGGGGGTGGGCAGACACGAGCAGATCCAGCAAGCTTAGCCCGGGCTGCATCGGCGATGGCAGACGGTAGAGACATCTATCTCGACGCTCCTCAGGCCACTGTCTTTTGGCCATGATGCGACTCGATGTGTAGGCGATGGCGCTGCCTGGACCGTTGCAGCTAGTTCTCGTGACGATCAACGCGCCAGGCCAGGGGCGGAGAGGAGCTCTCGGCATGCTGCTCCGCCCAGCGACCATCCACCGTCGCCGGCCAGCCGTGCCATTGGACATTGCTCGCCGGCAATGCCACCCTCACGCCCAAGGCGGAGCGGAACGCTTCTCTCACTTGGCTGGATCCGTCCTAAGCTGCCCTTCAAACGTCGCCTAGCACATGCGCCCAAGTGGGAGGCCTGGGACAAGCTGCAGTCCTTGTGCAATGCTTGTATCGGGTGCATGTGCCCTTGAGTTGTGCATCACAGAGCAGAAACCGGGCCAGAGTGAGCGTGTGGTGTCATGTTGGACCCTGACCGATGTCATCGGCCTCGCCTTGCATCTGCTCCGCCCTCGACATCGCAATCGCAGCCACTCGTCCTTGTCTCTGCCCGCCGTTGAGCGGTGCGGTACTTGTCGCCGCCGCCGCCGCCGCCGCCGCCGGTGCCTTGCAGACTGCACAGTGCTCCCTCGACGACGCGTTGCTGTCTCACTCATCTCACCTTTTGCAACAGTCACGTGTCCACACAGAGACAATTGCTGATTCATGAACCATACACGCATACACATGTATCCCATACATCCATACATACATCTATGCACGCTACCAAGCCCAAAAGCCACGTGAACCGAAACGGCCAAAATGCACTACTCTCTGCGCAGCCTCCCACGGGCTACCTGAGATGCTGGCGGCACATGGCTCCGGACCAGTCGCACCAACCGGCATGGTTAGCCGTGAACGGCAGGCGCCATGGCGAGTACAACACACTGATCGAAGACACCGCGATGAGGCCGTTTGCCATCATGTGAGCCCCAAACCCGGCCATCATCGCATTTTGCGGCGCTTGTCCATGCTGCTGTTGCCTGTGGCCCTACTCCTCCTCTAGCACCGTTTGGCCATCTCCTCCGGGAACCATCTATCGCAATTAGCATGGGACATCCTGGTCACGCTTGCTTCGTACCATGCAGATGTTGTTGCCGTTGAGCAGGATCTTGGGTAGCTGCACATTTCCCTCAGCCGGGTCACTGGCAGTCCACATTAGCACACGACCATCATGTCTAGACACCTCGACGAAGCCACGCACATCTCCGTCACGTTCTCCAGCACCATGTCTATGCCATGTTAGAAATGCGCAGACAAGTCGTCGGCCGCCTACTTACTGACGTAGTCGTCGAATCCAACCAGCTTGCCCGTGAATTCTGCCTCTTGTCAGTCTCTTCACTCTCATCTCTGGCATCCAAGCACACCTTTTCCGCCATTCATGATGACCCAGATCTGCGAACCAACGCACTTGTCGATGAGTTCTGCAGCAGTCAGCCCCCGACATGTAGCTCTTGTGAAATATCCTCACCCAGCGGCAATAGATTCTCGAGCGACATGATGGCGTAGTCCGGTGTAGGTTGGTTGTGTGTTGTGGTGGTGACTGGGTGGGATATCTTGGCGGAGAGGGCCATCTTCAAGACGGGCGGCGCGCTAGCCAACCAACATTCGCGAACAGGGTCCTGTCGCTCTAGCAAGGCAACAGACATGTTTTCTCAGCCACTGCTGCCGAATCAGCCTATCGAACACATACACACAACATTGGTGCCTAGCTAGAGCACTACCATGGAGTGCCATGCTCTTCAGACGACGCGCCTCTCTGCTGAGCGCGTCACACATCTCTCGGTCTGTTTGCGATGAAGTCACACCGAGCATTTCACGAGCAGTAGACCGTCATCACATACACAGGTGCGAACAAGACTTTAGTTGCCATGTAGCACAGTACTAAAAGGAAAAAAAGAGACAGCGGTTCGCGACTCCCAAGACTATTGCACATGGCAGGAGCCATGCACGCCACCCCACCACGCCCGGCGCCCGCGCCTTCCTCTCCTACCACTTGCCAATGGAAGCGGGGACGACCATTCACCGCAAGCAGCACGCGCGTTCGAGATATGCACCACAACTCTGGCCCAACCACGCATCCTTCTCCTCCTCTCAAACAACCTACTACGAGCAATGCAGCCACCACAACTGAAGGCAAGCCCTCTCCGCTACAAGCGTTCGCTACGCCATCTGTGAGACCTCCCCTGCAGTAGGCTCATACAAGCCATTGACCTCCTTCCAGCGAGTAGGGTTATGGGACCCGTCATACGGGTTACGCTTTGCGACCACATCACAAGCAGAGACACGGCAGTCCGCTCCCGTTCGTCCAAGCACGGAACCTTTACCACAACCCGAAGCCAGGTCACCAGAGTCGCCCCGTACCCAAGATGATTCGACACATAGCGGTAGTGACTTGGAGCAAGATACACAGTCCAGTACAGAAGATGGCGCCTGTCCAGCGGGAAGCGAGTCGTCATATCGCGTTGAGTCTACAGAAGAACTAGATTCCACAGACACGTACCAAATTTCTTCACAAGACGAGTCCGAGCCCGATGTCAGCGAAGAAGAGGAGTCAGATGCCGATGAGGACCTTGCCTACCAGATCCCAGAAGACACGCTACGTGCCGCAATGCTCGCTTCGCCCAAAACACGTGCAAGTTACTGGAGTGCGAAGCTGTACCAAAGCCCGGACGGCGAGTCACTTTCAATTCATTATTGTAAATCTTTTGACGTTGCTGAGAGAGTTGCTCAGTATTTTCTGAAAGAGAAGGTTGTAGGCTTCGACATCGAGTGGAAACCTTATGGAAATCCGCATGCGATCAAACAAAACGCTTCATTGATCCAACTTGCATGTGAGGATAGGATCGCGCTGTTCCACATTTCGCTATTTTCTGGGTACAAGGTCGAACAGCTCATGCCGCCTAGTCTGAAAGCTGTCTTGGAGTCACCGGATGTCATCAAAGTAGGAGTGGCTATCAAGGGTGATTTCAAACGTGTGGAAAAGTACCTTGGAGTTCAGCCCCAGGGCGTCTTTGAGCTGAGTCGCTTACACAACCTCGTTGAATGGTATGAGGTTGATCCTGGCAAAGTCTCAAATCGACTAGTCAGTCTTGCTACCCAGGTGCTTCAACACCTGCAGTTGCCATTGTACAAAGGCGAGCAATTAGAAGACGACGAAGACACGACGTCCAGTGTCCGGGAAAGCGACTGGAGCCTGCCACTGAATCTTCAACAAATACACTATGCAGCTGCTGACGCGTACGCTGGATTCCGGCTTTACCATATATTGGAGCGGAAACGTGCTCGATTGACACCAACACCTCCGCCGGTAATGCTTTGCGATTACGACAATAAACCTGCTCCCCGTGCCAAAAAGTCACGTAAGAAAGCTGGATCAACCACCAAGGTCAAGGAAGCTAGTGACAGCGACTCGAACTTATCAACCGATCTTGCTGAAGAGGACCAAGATAGCGATGAAAATACCCAAGGCTATGAAACGGCGCCAGAAGAACTTATGGATAGTCATGAACTCGAAGATCCTACACATACAACAACTCCAGCTGTTCGCCCACTCAAAAAAGACAAAAAACTTGGAACCAGCCAGGCAGAGAACACAAAACTAGGTGAAGATAGTGATCTGGAGTCTGGGAATGAGACTTCTTTGTCCAGGCGTGTAGGACGGGTCAATATCTCGTCATTGAACACGGCTGATGTGGGCTACCCGGTATTACCACAACTATCGCAGGAGGACACTGAAGCATCTCAGTCTAGCAAAGTTTCAGCTGACGCCGATGATGAATATGCGGATGCAGAACTCGAAGAAGCGCTTGGACACATGACGCTCGACGATGCCGGCAACTTGAGAGAGGACGTGGAGGTTGTCACTCCTGAGCAGGCTGGTTCATCATATGGCTTAGCGACTGTGTGGGCGCATAATTTTGCCCAGTCAACTATTCCGCTGCCCGACTCGCCGGCGCCCCCTCGCATCCATGCGACAGTTTCCCACCTCCGTGCCTACCATTTATGGCATCACCAGAAAATGTCAGTGGATGAGATTGCGCCGTTGTTGCGGAATCCGCCACTCTCGCACAGCACCGTCAGCAACTACATCCTGCAGGCAGTAACGCTGGAGAAGCTTGATTACGAACAGGACCTGCTTAAGAATTTGATACTGGAGATGCCTTCAGGTATGAGGAAGGGACGGTGGAAGGGGTTGGCGGAGAAGGTCGGGGCGTTAGGTTAGGCGGGCCTGGTTTCTATTGTACTGTGCATCTACATACACATAATTCGTCTAGATGTTGCGATGAATGGCAAAATGACTCTTGATCATGCACTCCTCCTTCGGTATTGTGTGTTGGCGGTTTGCCAGCTGTACGCCCAAGTGGCATGCTGCACAGTAAGCGCAAAGGCATAATTGACACGTTTCGAGGCGTCGTAACTTTGGCCTCGATTCAGGTACCGCAGCCGTAAGCTCAGGGTCCAGGCGCCTGGCCAATGTCAGTCGAGTACCAGTCCCACACCCCCGCATGCTGGCCGCGAAACTGCGGTGAGGATCATCCATCCCTGCAAGAAACCCCTCCAAATTGTATAGCGACCCTCGCTGCACTCCTCAGCATAATACCGACTTTTTTCGCCTCTTGTTGGCTACTTTGATCAAAAGACCTGGTCTTGGCCCATCTCACTGCACAGAAGACTGCCTCTACATAGCAATCATGACAACTGCAGCCGCTGTATACCCCCCGCTTGACCAGCGCCCGGTCAAGAACACAGTCCTACTCTTCGATGTTGACGACACGCTCACAAAGCCCCGTCAAGTGCGCTCACCCTCCAAGGACATCTCCTCTACCAACAGCTAACATGGTTGCAGCTGGTGAGCCCTGAGATGCTTCAATTGCTCTCGGAACTCCGACACAAAGTTGCCATTGGCTTCGTTGGCGGCTCCAACCTGGCCAAGCAGCAAGAGCAACTTGGAGGAGCAGTCGATGTCACATCGCTGTTCGACTTTTGCTTTGCTGAGAACGGACTCACCGCCATCCGAATGGGTGAGACTCTGGCCAGCCAGAGCTTCATTGCCTGGATTGGTGAGGACAAGTATAAGGCGCTGACCAAGTGGTATGTTGAAGCCCATGATTTTGCAAAGCATCGCTGACCCCAACCCACAGGATCCTTCACTACATCGCCGATCTCGATATTCCCATCAAGCGTGGTACCTTTATCGAATTCCGCAACGGCATGATCAACGTTTCCCCCATCGGCCGTAACGCCTCGACTGAAGAGCGAAACGAGTACCAAAAGTACGACCTCGAGCACAAGATCAGAGAGACCATGGTCGCAAAGCTCAAGGAAGCATTCCCTGACTACGGCCTTACCTACTCTATCGGCGGCCAAATTTCGTTTGACGTTTTCCCTACTGGCTGGGACAAGACCTACTGCCTGCGACACATTGAGGCGGAGAAGGATATCTCAGGAATTGTCTACGACAAGATTCACTTCTTCGGCGACAAGGCATACGAGGGTGGAAACGACTGGGAGATCTATAGCGATAAGCGGACCATCGGACATAAGGTCAAGAACCCAGACGATACCTACGCACAGCTACAGGAGCTGCTGAAAAGCTTCCAGTAGGCGTAGTTGCTTATGAGAAATGATGATTTATCTGACCGTACTGTGGTCGACGAGTATGTTTGCTTGCATCACGTATCTGAGGAAGCACAGATGATGTGACAAGTTCAGAAAAAGACATGACCCGAAAACATCTGATTAATAGCTCGCTATATCAACCAGGATCGCTCTGAATCATGCTTTTGAGCAACTCTCCACGGCCTCTTGTCTGCATGAAGTCTCATTTCCAAGATGCGTAATTATCGTACTCGGCTCGGTTGACTAATAAACCCTTCCCCATTAATACCAAGAGCTGAACAAGGCGCTGCATGTATGCACCTACTAATGATTTTGCAAACTCTACCTACTTACAAAGCAGCACTAAGCACCTGGTTCTTGCTCCTTTTACAGCCATGCCACTTACCCAATAAGCCCCAGGTTCACGAACCGACCCCATCAACCTACATACGTACCCTCTCGGTCCCCACGTTTTCAATCAACCCGAAACAAGATACCTGCCTATTTCTACCACCAACCACCCCCGCCCATTGGCTCGCCCAACCCCCAACACTTCCAACACCCTCCCCATGTCCTCTACTTACTAGTCAGATCCTCCGCAATGTTGGGCAGAAAAAGGCAGCCGCCTTGCCGGGATGTTTGGATGCGCCGAGCAATCGAAAGTAAAATTGCAAATGCACGTACGTAGTACCTGCAGATCTTGATTTCTTTACCGCTCCCTCCCCCCTCCTCTACAGTTAACCCGGCCAATGGCATGCTCTTGTGAGACAGGTGTTGTGTAATGGCGCCAAGAAACTAGTTACGGTTTGTGCAAGAGAAGGATGTGGAGAGGTTCGCCTTAACCCCCCCGGATAAAAACGTACATATATGCAAGGTCGTTTAGTCGGCTGTATTTCTTACCTTGGTATGGACACACGGCGTTTTTCTTTTCTCGTATTCAATTGGGGGGAAGCGGGGAGGTGGCGAAGGAGGGACGGTGTGGTCGATTGTATCCGTATATGAAGTCGGGCCTACACTACAAAGGTGGCTAAGTTAGTGGAAGCCCCCCAGAGCAAGCACTTCTTGAAAGCCCTTTCCCGTCGTCTTTGTTTTGCTTGGAGCTTTTCTTTTTTGCTACTCAATCTTTTTGATCCAATCATGAGGTTCCGTGGGGCCCCTTACTTGCTCTTGCCTCCGCTCGTGCTCGCGTATCCTTCTTCGGGTCCCGCTTGTGCGTCTCCGCAGACGGAAGCAGCAGCAGACTCGTCGAATACGTATGACTACATTGTCACGGGCTCTGGACCGGGAGGCGGAACGATTGCTACGAATCTTGCGCGCGCGGGGCACTCTGTGCTCTTGGTCGAAGCGGGTTCGGATGCTTCGCTTGATATTCGGACTCAGATTCTTGCGCTGAACAGCTTTGGGAATACGGATGTTACCTGGCATTTCTTTGTCAAACATGGTGATGACGAGGAGAGGCTCAAGCGGTACAATCTGCTGGTTTGGAGACTGGCAAATGGAGAATGTGAGTTGTTCTTTTCCTTTGAGAGATGCTTTGCGTGAAAATGTGCTAATATCAGAAAGACTGGGTTGGACGAGATCCAACCGTTGAGGGCCATGTCGGTGCTGAGAGACTTGGTATCTTCTATCCTCGCGGTGCGACGCTTGGTGGAAGCGCTATTGTAAACGCGGCAGCAACCTTCTTGCCAAGTGAGAGTGACTGGGATATCTTTGATCAAGGAACCGAAGAAGACCTCTGGAGGTTAGTTTGCTTCCAATTGCAATGATTGTATATGTGTACTAACTATGTCAGTGGCGGCCTGATGCGCAAGTACTTTGAGGAGATCGAGCATAACAACTACCTTGAACCTGGCACCCCAGGCCACGGATTCACGGGCTGGCTTCAGACAAACATTGCCGACCGTGCAGCTCAGTCAATGGCTCCGCTCCGTCTCAAAATCTATGAAGCAGCTCTGAAGCTCATTGGCAGAGAGCCAGAAAAGGTACTGGACTACATCACCAGCGATGGCAATTATCTTGACCCAGCCCGCGACCAAACTGAGGGATTGTGGGCTTTGCCTTTCCACGTCGGACCGACATGGAGGCGCTTCAGCCCGCGTGATATCATTCTCCAGACGCGAAATGAGACAACTGCGAACGGCACGCAAAAGTACCCGCTTAATCTGCAGCTCGAATCCTTGGTCACCAAAGTGCTGTTCGATACCTGCGGTGGCAATGGCACAAAGCCACAAGCGGTGGGTGTCGAATACCTTGAAGGCAAATCCGTATACAAAGCAGATCCACGACGAACTGCCAATACTACTGAAGGTGTCCTCAAGAAAGCTTTTGCTCGCAAGGAAGTCATTGTCTCAGGCGGTGCATTCAACTCGCCCCAAATCCTTCAACTCTCTGGTGTCGGTCCCAAGGCCCTTCTTGAGAAGTACGGTATTCCAGTCGTCGCTGATCTGCCCGGCGTAGGCCGCAACCTCCAGGATAATTACGAGATACCAATGTATGGCGAGTCGCCAATTACCCTCACGGCCCCTCCTGACCCGAATGCACCAAGTTGCACATTTGGCGCACCTGGAGATCCATGTGTTGA
Organism: Bipolaris bicolor; assembly: GCA_026262445.1. Taxonomy (NCBI): domain Eukaryota; kingdom Fungi; phylum Ascomycota; class Dothideomycetes; order Pleosporales; family Pleosporaceae; genus Bipolaris; species Bipolaris bicolor. Next base: position 579,304 of record JAODYD010000011.1, on the reverse strand, counting down.
CCTTTGGTACAAGGGCGAGGGACCATATGCGCGCGGTGGCGTCAACTCCAACGCCTTCCTGCTCAAGACGCCGCACGCCGTCGAAGGTGAACGTGACATGTTCATGTTTGGCTTCCCTGGCAGCGTCTTCGGTGGTTTCGCACCTGACACAAATCAGAATCAGACGGGTGTGCCTCCGACAACCTTTTCGTGGTCTACGGTTAAGATGCACCCGCAAAACACTGCAGGGTACATTCAGATCCAGTCTGCTGATCCCACGGAACCCCCAGAGGTCAACCTGAACTACTTTGCTACCGGTGCAGAGACAGACATGGGCGCCATTCTGGATACACTGGCATTCGTACGCAAGGCTTACATGTCAACCGAGGGACCCGTTGGTCCTGTCACTCCGGTCTCCCCTCCTTGCCCTCCATCCGATATCCTTGAGACTGGGTACTGTAAGGATCAGGAGATTGACAAGCAGTGGATAGAGGACCAAGTGTTTGGCCACCACCCAACGAGCACCAACAAGGTGGGCCCAGACTCGGACCCATTGGCTGTGCTAGACTCCCGCTTGAGAGTCAAAGGCGTAGAAGGCCTGCGTGTTGTCGACGCAAGTGCTTTCCCAAGATGTCCCGGCGCATTCCCAGCAGTCTCCACGTTCCTGCTGAGTTCGAGGGCAACGGATCTAGTCTTGGAGGACGCTGCCAAGCGCTAGGTCTTGAGTCGTTGATGTGAGGAAACGATTCATGCCATATCATATTTGCATACTCTCGTAGTAGAAATTAATAATGTGCTCTATAATTCCCCTGTGCCAGTTAATTCAAAGTGAAGTCTTCCAAATTAATATTGCCAGCATCGTGCACAAGCTAAAAGTCATTTTTTTCCTAAGAAAATGCCGTATAACTGTTAATTACATGCTCGGAAAACAACACCAAAAAGGTCGCGATGCTTAGCCAAAAAAACAAGCGAGAGAAAGAATTTGAGTGAAGGTTGAATTTGAAAACAGTATGCATAAACCTAGGCCTCGTACTAGCGTTCCTTACCCCACCAACGACAGCCCGCCCGTTCCCCGACGCGCCAAAAATTATTCTGTCGCAATCCCCGCCCGCAAACTGCGCGCATTCAACAAGGACTCCTCACAACCAGCAATCACTACCCATAACCATATCGCACACTCTACCAAGATACACTCTTCCGAAAAACTCATCGCAAACTCCGGTTCTCCTCACTCCAACAATCGAACGTATTACGCACACGCAAAACATGAAGCTCCTAACCCTCAACTTCCTCACCTGCGCCATCAAAGCCTGCAAAACGAACCCCGCATCTTTCCCCCTCCACCCACGCGACGCCGAGCTCGAAATCGTCGAAGCAGACGTAAACCTAGCGTTTCTGAAAAACATCCTACCCCGCATTCTATGGAATGAATTGAGGGTGATATGCAGTGAGGTAAGTACGACGGCAATCTTCCCCAACATACATACATCGAAGGAGCAAAAAAAAACAAAAAGAGAGAGAAACAAAATTCCTAGAGTGAATAACATGCTAACAATTTCATCTTTCAAATACATATAGCTCGGTCTCCCTGAACTCCCACCTACAGCACCCACACCCGCCGACCTCGTCGAGCCGTCGTCGTCGTCTTCCGCATCCGCACTAGACACCACCGATGCGACACCAGCCGCCGACGCACAAGACGAGGAAGAAGAACCTAGCCAGACAGCAAAGGATCTACACAGAATACTGCTCGAGACGTGCATAAAAGAAGGGAAGCTAGTATGCGGAGCGTGCCAACACGAGTACGCGGTGAAGGAGGGTGTTGCGAATTTCTTGTTGCCAGGTCATTTGGTGTGAAAAGAGATGAAATAAAAGAAGGGAGAAAAGGGCAGATTCTAGGGAAATGAGCAAAAATGTACAAGGGCAGAGGCGATATGCGGTGCTACCAAGTACTGTTTCCATGCGCACATAGTAAAGGGAAAAGATGTAGAGTTTTGCGACTTTCATAACAGATGTGGAAGGAGGAAGGAAGGGGGGGGGAAGGAAGAGTGGTTCGAGGGAACGGGAACATTGGCGACTTGATACCCCTTTCATTTAAAGCATAAACACATAGTAGGCGAAGGACGTCGCATTACAAGAGAGACTGAAGATACTCGCGACCATTCGGGTCCAGCTTTAAAGCTATAACTTTTTCTCCCCGTTAGCCAAAAAATTGGTATCTAAAACATGCGCCCAAAACACCGGTTACTATCACTATTTCTTTTTTTTTCTTCCTTCTTTGGCAATTGCGAAGTGAAGGGAGGGTCACAACCACTTCCCCCACCCTCAAGATCCAATTGCACGGTTAATCTGTACCCGCTTGTCCTCACCACCGGATACAATGCCCACCTGGCGATCCCAGCACACGCCGAAGACCTTTGCGCCTTCGCCATGGCTCTTGACATTCTCGCCATCCCGCGATTGCCTGTAAATCGTATATACACTTTCGCCCGTCAAGCCCTCTCCCATTTGGCCACCCGCACTAACGTTCCTAAGATCCCATATCTGGACCGTACCATCGTGAGACGCAGACACAAGGTTGTGTTCGGACGACGGATCCGTGTCGAGGGATACGACGGCATTCTTGTGGCCTCGTAGCGTCATGACGCTGATCTGGGTAGCCGATGCGCGGGGGTCGACGAGAGTAATGTGGCGTGCCGAGGTACCGGTTGCCAGGAGATTTCGCGAAGGAATGGCACACAAGGAGAGGAGCGAGTGGCCGGTTGTTCGAGTGTCAACACATGTAGCGGTAGGCAGATCCCATGTCTTGAGCGTGTGGTCGTGTGAAGCAGAGTATGCGACTGTGGCATCGTCTGGCTTGAAGATTACGCTCGAGACAGGCGAACTGTGGCCGGTGAATGTTGCCAATGCGCCGCGGGCAGGAACCGTACGATCTGGTTTCGAGAGTTTTTGTCGCTTGTTGGAAGCGGCTGTTGAGTTCGGGAGCAGATTCGATGGTGCGACTGGGTTTTCCTTTGCGTTGCTCGAGAAAAGCGAAACAGTCGTGTCTGAAGATGCGGACAGGATCCGGTTTGAAGGTGCATGTACTGCAACGTCTTCTACACCCCAGCGGTGGTTGAAGAGCTCCAAGGCAGTCGTGATGGTCCGCGCATCGTCATCGTATTTGTACACACGAACAGTGTTGTCCAAGCCAGCAGCCACCATCTTCTTCTCAGACAACCACTTTGCCGTCTTCAAGCTGGTAATCCGACCTCCATTGTTGGGCGCCTCGGACGTCGCCAAAACGTCACCTGATGTGTTCCATACTCTCAGAAGTCCGTCATAACTTGCACTCAGTATCCTCTCTTGTCCACTCTGTACTCCCGATAGGACATCAACTGCAGAAACCCAATCGTCATGTTCGAAACTCGTCACATTTAGTGGTGGTACCAGCGCCCTAGTATATTCTACATCGAGTGTCGCTTCGGCATTGATACCATTCTTGGTGAGAAACTGGTCGATGGTTGTACGGAGGAATTCGCCATTGATAAGTATGTCGAACGGAATGCGGTTTTCATCCCCGCGATGTAGGAGCTCGTTTACAAGAGTCGAAAGCTTGTGGCGCGTTAAGGCTACAGACGCATACTGTTAGCACAGTGCATGAAATTGGGCAATTGAGGCTTGCGCAGTATGTTGCGATCATACTCTAATGGTAAGAAATTGCGGCATGCTGCGATACAAGAGTGCGCAGCTTATCATCATGTCCCGCGATGGTACTTACATGTTTGTACAAGCAAAGTACTAGGCTCCTCGGAAATTTGCAGGCTAGAATCACGCGTAGTGAGGCGAATCTGCACCTTGGTCTCTGCGGCTTCGGTATCCATGGCGTCGTTATGTGGTCGTTTGCTCGTCGAAAAGTGGTGTGCAAGTGACGACGGATTCTGTAAGCTTTGGAAATTTTGGGATCTCGAACTTTTTCTGAAGTAGGTTAGCGCAAAAACACCAGCCAGTCGGCGTTCGCGAACCTCCGGCAATCTGAGATGTTGCTCACTGAACTTGTTCATTAGAATAATTTGTGGATTGTAAATGGATATTCAGAGTACCGAGTAATGATATCTTTCCATACAGATTGGTTTCAATATTATCATGACGGTGCGTAAATGCTTGATGTTTTGGTGTCACTGGCTTCTCTTCATTGCACGCTGGTCCTCCTGATCTCAGCAATTGCTCTCCTCCGATGATCACTTGGTGCGAACAACGCCTCAATCAAGCCGATTACCTCCTCAGCTTCCATTTCTAACTTCAGTTCTCCGTCTGTCCAGAAGTACTTGATGTCAGCGAGGCTACTGTCCAGAATCTCGCTGAGATATTGGAACTTGAACCAATTAGGTGTATAGACGCCAGCCATGTCTCTGATTTCTCCATTGTCGTCCTCTGTCTGGAAGTGCTGTGCTAGTGTAGAAAGCGAAACGCAGTACCCATGTAGTTTTCGAGACTCGTCTTCAGCAATATCTGCTTTGTCCTCTACATCATTAATAAACTTTGTAAGGGCCGCCGATACTAATGAGCCGAGGGACTGAAGCAAAGCGCTCTTGGAAAGGACGTTTTGCCATTGACGCTTCACATCTCCTATCCTGTCGATGGTCGTGGCAATAGCATCGTCACATACTGTGGCGAAAGGAACGTTGGTGCAATCCTGAAAGCCTTGGGCATCCTCCAAGTGGTCCCTTAGTATTTGTCGTTGCGATTCCATCTCACGTCCGTAAGCACGTTTGCCAAATCCATCGATGGACTTGATGTCAGCCTCTAGCAATGGTTTTAGGCGTTTCGAGGGTTGCAGATGTTGCGGTAACGTAGATGATGTGTCCTTTTCGGCTTGTTCTTGTAAGAAGAGCCGCAGGCGATCTGATAGGCGCTGACAATCATTGTAGATGAGCATGTTACTCGCAATGTCCTTCGAATAATGCATAGCAGCGGTGGCTCGGTACATTGCAAGTAGTAGACTTGGTATTGCGTAGAGGCCTCCACTTGCAGGTGAAATGGCTGATTTGACAAGATCGGTCGAATTGAGAGCGTCTACGTCTCTAAGAACCTGCAAAATGATATCCATGATTGCGTCAGGAATTGCTGTCACGGTATATGTCTCTCGCAGTGTAACCTTTTGATCCGCAGGTGCCTTTTGCTGGACTGGTTTCTTTTTCGAATTCGGTGATTCTGGTGCTTTGGCTGTGGGACTGGGCGTGTCAGTTGGCTTAGTATCTGTTTCGTCGTCCCAATCCGCACCCCAATCTTCGGCATCTTCAACATCGGAGGGCTTCTCCTTGGAAACTTCTTCTTTGGGCTCCTCATCTGGTATGTCAACTTCCTCACCCCATGCACTCATGTCCTCTTCTTCTACCGACACTGTTTGCTCCTTAGTCGCCTCATCCTCACCCTCACCATCCCAATCTGCTGCCCAGTCGTCTTCTTGGTCATCGCCAGCGTGTAAGGCATCTCCCTTGGATACGATCTGTGTCTCAACCCTCTCCACAGTCTTTTTCTCCAGCACCTTCTTTGGAATCATAGATTGGACTTGGGCGATGGCGGCTTCTTTTTGCCTGGCCAGCCAGAGTTCGGGGGACTTATCAACCCATTCTGTCAGACGGCTCTGACCAGACCATCCCAGCTCATCCAGAAATTCTACAAGTCCTAAGACATAAGAGAGCGACTCTTGAAATTGAGGTATGCCCTCTGTTGAAAGCGGTATGGCAGGCAAAAGATGATTTGATATTAGCCGGGACGCGATGACTGGAACGATCTTGTGTGACAGCGGGATAACAATAGAAGGTGGTAACCGTGTGCTTAGATACTCTGCAATGGTCTGAATGTCTCCTATTGTGGCCTTGATACTTCCATCATTGACTGAACCTGCGCGTTTTATATCGTCCCCGTGAACCTCAAATGCGGATACGACACGGTCGGCACCCATGGCGAGACGGGGAGAAATTATGGTTTTATCGAGGTCGCGACTCAAGCGGATGATGAGGTTGTCAAGGAGGCCAAGTTTCACAAGAGCTTCGACGGTTGTATTGATGTCAACTTTGGCTTCTCGTTCGATCGATTGGTGCAGCGAAATCTTATGGCTGGCGCTGTCAACTGATATCAGCCCGTTCCAAGAGTCTATAACAGTCTCTACTAGGGCCTTCTTCAGCTGATCCTGCTTGTTTCTGAGCACACCCACTACTCTTGTCGTCATGAAGGGACCGAGTCTGTTGAAGGCACCGTCTGCATCTTCCAGGGTGCTGATGGCGTGGAGAATGTGACCATTTACCGCCGCATTCTGAGCCGAGTCTAGCAAAGAAGATATGTCTCGCAGTTGTTCCACCGTCTGTACCAGGCTCTCGTTATACGCAATCTCGGTGTGCAACAGGCTGACCTTGCTTGCGGCATCCTGCACACGTGCCGTGTTCTCTTTGCCTGCTTCTGCTAGCTGTACAATTTCCTTGGCCGTATCCTGGGAGCGTTTGATATCGTGCTGGAGCTTGCGTGCCTGGGTAATCCAACCGTCGACGTCAGGCGCAGCCTCTCGTGAGAGTTGACGGACTTGGTTCTGGGGCAAAGAGTCAATGTCAGAATCACAGAAGAAGTGATATGCCGTCGCATACTTTGGTGTCTTCGCGGGCCTTGGTAACTACTTCTAGCAGTTTTGGGAGCGCAGTGGATGGCACTGTAGCAGATGCCACATGTTCGTCCTGGGGAAACGCTCCATACTGTGCCGATTGAAGGAGCGCATCGCCTAGCTGCTCGTCTGACACTTGCGGAGGCATTTGCGGCTAGCAGGCGATTATCATGCTCGGTGTTGAAAGAGACGTGAGGCGTGTCATGCTATGGAACACTTGCAGCTGCACGGACATGCGGCCGACGTCAACCCTGGTGTCACTGCCCCGCCACACGTACCCCGCCACCGCTAGTAAGACTGTGTGGCCTATTCTTTGTACGTATAAGCCGCCAACACGTGCACCTAAACATTGTCGCAGCAGGCAACTGACTCCGTACCCTGCCTTCTTGGTCTTTTTCTGACAGGCTGCCTCATTGACCGCTGACAACAATCCTGGTACATTAGAGTCTCGCTGCCGCGCTTTTCCTACACTATTTCACACTGGCTCTGCTGGTGTGGCGTCCTTTTGCCTTTATTCCATCTCACCTACCCGTAAGTTCCCTTCACAGTGTCGTGCGCGGATCGGCAACAAAGTAGTCTATGGACACGAACCCGGGGCTCTACAGCATCTTGAACACACTCTTTCTGCACACTAAACACTCTATTTATGATTATCCTATACAACCATATCTGAGTGCTAGTAGCCTATATTGACTAGGACATTGCATTAGCTGTTCACACGGTCGACTAACACAACAATAGTAGTGCCAATTTGGGCAAGGCGATTTGTGCTAGTGATCTATCCACCGAGCAATCCTACTCCGACCACTTTACTGAATTGACCCTCCAGTCTTTCAATTTCGCCACCATGGGGTCTGTAGCGCAGGAGACACATTTCAAGAAAATACAGCAATTCAAGGCAAACTATGCTGATGCAACATTCACTCAGTATGAATCTCAGCGCACGGGGCTGCGCGTAGTCGTGGTCGATCGAAAAGGTCCAAAGGTTTACGGAAACTTTGCGGTAGCCACAGAGATCCATGATGATTCCGGCGCACGTGAGTATACTAAATCGACTTCTCCACACATATCCTAATTAGAGATAGCACATACCCTAGAGCATCTTTGTTTTATGGGCTCACGAAAGTATCCCTTCAAGGGCGTGCTGGACAAGATTGCTACCCGTTCATACTCGGATACCAATGCGTGGACGGATGTCTCAGAGACAGTGTACACTCTCTCCACTGCGGGCTGGGAAGGTTTTGCGCAACTGCTGCCAATTTACCTTGACCATCTCATTGTTCCTACACTGACCGACGCTGGCTGTTACACTGAGGTTCACCACATTGATGGAAAGGGAGAAGATGCGGGGTAAGTTTCCTTGACAAATCAAGTACAAAATCACTAAAAATTCTCAAGTGTTGTCTATTCTGAGATGCAAGGGCGGCAGAACCTGCAGGGTGACCTGATGGACCTTCAAATGCGTCGCCTCCTGTACCCTGAAGGGGACGGTTTTCGAATGGAGACTGGTGGCTTGATGGAAAACCTCAGGGTCTCAACCGCTGAACGGATACGCCAATTCCATCGAGACATGTACCAACCCAAGAATTTGCGCGTCATCATCATAGGAGAGGTTGATCACCCGAACCTTTTGCAAGTTCTTGATACTTTCGAAGATGATATCATCGACCACGTGCCAGCCTACGATGCCCCATTTAAGCGCCCATGGGTGGAATCGCCGCGTACCCCTCCACTCAGCAAAACCATTGTCGATACGGTGGAATTTCCGGAAGAGGATGAGTCCATGGGAGAGATTCAGATCGCGTTCTTGGGTCCAGAGACTACCGACGATCTTGGGGAAACAGCCATCAACACCCTTCTGAACTACCTTGCTGGCTCATCTGTGTCTGTTCTTGTCAACACGCTTGTCGAGAAGGAGCATCTAGCTAGCATGGTTTACTTCTGGTGCAAAGGCCACTACGATATGATCATCTGGTGGACTATCTCATCAGTGGAGACTGGTAAGCTCGCCGACGTCGAGAAGCGCTTCTTTGAAGTTCTCAAGGAACATGCCTCCAAACCACTTGATATGAACTATCTGAAAGACTGCCTTCATCGCTTCAAAAGGCAAACACGATACATGTCGGAGATTGGTCTGGATGAATACAAAGACCCGATTATCAAGGACCACGTCTTCGGCGACCGAGAAGGCACTCATCTTGAAGACGCAATGGCTACTCTCGATGTTTTTGATATCCTCGACATGTGGACAGAAGAGGAGTGGCGAGCCTATTTGAACAAGTGGATGGTGAATGCTCACCATGTCTCCATTCTTGGCAAGCCCTCAAAAGCTCTGTCCGACAAGATCAAAGCCGACGAGGTTGCTCGTGTCAAAGCACAGCAGGAAAAGCTAGGCGAAGAGGGACTGAAGAAATTGACACAGAAGCTCAAGGAGGCGCAGGAAGAAAACGACAGGCCTATTCCAGAAGAGATAATTGCAGGCGTAAAGGTTCCAAGCACCGAGTCCATTCACTTCTTCCAAACCACCACAGCACGGTCTGGATTGGCAAAGAAGCTTGGTGTCTCGGACAATTCAATCCAGAAGATTGTTGACAAGGACGAGAACGGTCTTCCTCTGTTCATCCACTTTGAGCACATACCGACGTCTTTTGTACACTTTGGTTTAGCACTGGGTACAGCCAGCCTACCAACTGAACTGAAGCCTCTGCTTGGAGTCTACCTTACCAACTTCTTCGCCACTCCCATCATGAAGGACGGCAAGCGCATAGAATTTGAAGAAGTCATCACCAAGCTGGAGCAAGATACCATTGAGTACTCGATGGATCGTGGTACAGACATTGGAAGCTCCGAGATGATCTACATTCCTTTCGTCGCGGAAGCCGATAAATTCGAGACAGTCGTACTGTGGCTGAGGTCCATGTTGGTGGACTCCATCTTCGACACTGAGCGCGTCATCTCTGCCGTGAAGAAGATGCTGGCTGACGTGCCTGAAGAGAAGCGTGACGGCAATGCCATGAGCTTTGCGGTCGATCGCATGATTCACTACGACGCAGCATCAGCTGTCCGCGCAACTGGTACACTCGTCAAGGGACTATATCTCAAGCGTATTCTGAAGCTCCTAAAGACGGAATCACAACAGGTTCTCGATAAACTCGAAGCTCTGCGCAAGCACCTACTGACTTTCTCCAACATGCGCATTCTGGTAACCGCAAACGTCGAGACGCTACCAAACCCAGTCTCAACATTCAAGCACCTCACCGACGCATTCCAGCCAGGGTCAGAACCCACCATCAACCCAATTGACGACAGGAACGCCCTCCTCTCAGACGTTGGACGCAACCCAGGCGGCACCCACTACATCATCCCCATGCCCATCGACTCTTCCTTTGCCGTTTTGACATCCAAGGGTCCCCAGGGCTACACGAACCCCCAACTCCCTCCCTTGATGGTCGCACTCGCATACCTCGACGCAGTCGAAGGTCCCATGTGGCAGTCAATCCGCGGCACAGGTCTCGCCTATGGCAGCAACTTCTTCCGCGACCCGGAGACAGGTCTACTCAAGTTCCGCATCTCCAAGTCGCCAAACGTGTTCGCTGCGTACAACAAGGCAAAGACGGTAGTCAAAGAGTACGGTGACGGCACGCAGAAGCTGAATAAGCTCGAGCTTGAAGGCGCCATTTCGAGCATCGTTCGTGACTTTGTCGATGAACGCGCGACGATTGTGGATGCAGCACGTAGCTCGTTTATCGATCTTGTGACGAGGGGTGTGGGCAAGGACTGGCAGGAGTGGGCGCTGCGCGAGGTGCGCAAGGTGACAGAGAGTGATGTGCAGAAGATTCTGCAAGAAGTCGTAGCCAAGGTGTTTGAGCCTCAGAAGACGGATTTGGTAGTGACATGTGGTGGCATCATGACTGATGTGAGTAATCTCTTTTTTTCCTCCTTCGTTTCGTTCCACAAAGAACATTTGTCTAACTTTTTTGCTTTCTACATCAGGGTCTGAAGAAGGATTTCGAAGATGCGGGCTTCAAGATTCAGCTCAAGCAGCTTACCGACTTCCAAGATGCGTATGGTCTGGAGGGTGATGAAGACGAGGATGACGATGATGACGAAGACGGTTCTGGAAGCGAAGATGGGGACAGCGAGAGTGGATCGGAAATGGAAGAGTAGAGCTCTTTTTTCTAAACATATTATGGGCTAGACTTGAACTTAGATCATGGCTATACCAAATCACAATCGCGTCCGCCAAAAAAAAAAGCCTTCCCACAAAAGACACAAAGCAGAAGAGATGAAAACAACCCCGGTTCGATAGATGGTTAAGCAAATCCTTTTTTCATTCAGAGCCAAAATGCATCATGAGTCTTTTGATTGATATTTATACACTTGCGCGACAAAGGTATTGGCGCAGCAAAAAAAGAGCAAACAGCAAAATCCAACAACGAAACCCCCACGCTATTTGCCCTCCCCAATAAGCCGAAAAAAAGGAAATATTAGAAAGAGAGAGAGAGAGAAAAAGAAAGAAAAAGAAAAAGAAGACGGACCCCTTTCGCACGTTCCAAACAAAAAAACGCAACTTAAAAAAAAAGATAGGCCGTGTGTAAGGGTCGACATCTTTCTCTTTCTCTTTATCTCTCAATAAAAATAGAGTTAAGGGGAGAAACCCAAAAAAAGAAAGAGGAGGGGAAAAAATCATCTTCTCGTAAATACATACAAGGAAGTGTTTGAGGCGGGAGGGTGACAAAAAGAGGAGTGACAAAAAGAAAAGAGACGCCAGCAATGCTCCATTCGGTTTGGAATGGTAGAAGTTGCCCCAAACCCCCCCAAAATTCCCATACGCCAGACCCTAGATCCCTCGTTGCGTTTCGAAGGAGGTTTTTGAGAACAAGGAAAAAACTCTTTGGTTTTGGATTCGGTGGAGATCGACAAGCAAGAAAAAAGATTGGGGGAATCACATAAAGAGGAAGAGAAAAACGACAAGGGGAGGGGAAGACAGACACAAGCGTCAAAGCAAGAAAAAACGAGACTGACGCCTGTTCAGCGAGCCCTCCTCAATCTTTCACCAGAACGCCCCTCCCCCCAACCCACCGCGCACACGACCCAAAATTAGGAATACCCTTTTCCATCTCAGAAAGAAAGGTTCAACCCCCAAAAGGCCATCAACTATGCATCTTCAGGTAGAATGCGAGCGAAATGCTTTTCCCAAATCCATCCCACAGTCTTTGTAGCATCGTCTTGATTGCGAGCAAGCCACAACTCGCCCTTCATGCCAATAACGTCGAAAATCTCGCCGGGGACATATACAAGATACGGTATCCCACCTTCACGGCGGTCGTGTGCAATATTGAATTCGAACAGACTGGCAGCCAAAAAGAGCACTTCGGGTTCTTCGGCCTCGGCAGGAGTAGTGGGTAGTTCTTCGACGCTGCCTCGGGCAGGAGAATCTGACATTGGCAGCGCGGAGTTGAACACTCCAGACGCGCGAGTGGATCCAGCGAGAGATGTTGGCTGCGAAGGCGGTGCTGATACGGTATGTGTGCTGGTCTGTAGCGGTGAGAGGAAGGAAGGCCCAAGTTGAGGTGGAAAGTCGAATGCATGAGATACCGAGGGTGAATGCTCAACATCAATAGCACCATCAAGACCCATGTAGTTGTGGTTGCTGCGAGAAGGTCCAGTATTACGGCGCTCGCTATGCATGACGGTGGTGTCACTATTGTCTGAGGAAGGACTGAGTGCTCGTGCCTCGCGCAGCGACGTAGGTCCAGGACCTGTCCGACTTGCTCCGTTAGGCGGATGCAGCGAGGGGTAGGCAGGTCCTGCAGGAGAAGAACGGGGAGGGTTCTCAATGGGACGGGGATGTGACCGTGGAGCGTAACCACCGCTGTTGCGGTTTCGTGAGTCGATCAAGGATGTGTCACTACTCATTGATTCGGTGCGACGAGAAGAAGAATTACGGGACGAGCCGCCACCATCCGAGGAGAATGTGGGAACAGGCGAGGTCATGTTCGAGATGTCGATGAGCAGATTTCGGTTGACAATGCCAAGTTTGTTGGCAAGTTCTTGCATCGGCTTATAATCGGAGTGGAAGCGCTCGACATATGACTCGAGATCGTAACGAAGCGATGTTGTGTGTTGCGGTTCGCTTTCGAGTAGAGGAAGAATCTTCTTTGAGCAAGTCTTGTACCAATCCTTTTGCAAGCACATGAACAGTGTCATGAGCGTACGCATAAGACCTTTTGTTCTCTCGTAAAGCAAAGGCAGCTCGTGCTTGAGTGTGTCGTTGATCGTAGAGAACTTCTTCGCCGACTCTTCTAGATCAGGGTCCACTTTCTCACCTCGATCAATGGCCTGCTTGTGCTTGACATAGTACAATAGGTACTTCTTGCGCTGCTCTATCGTCTTCTGATACGATACCCACATCTCCCAGAGATCTCCAACCGGCTTCAGCACGCGGCTGCGAACAGCAGCTTTCTAATGCACAATTAGCTTTACCCAAAACAGTAAAATATGTGACAACTTACATGCTCTTCAAGAGCCTTATTCTGCAGCTCGAAATGGGCCATTGCCCACTTTCGCCATGTGCTCTCGATCTCAGGATATACTGATGGCGCCACTTCGCAAACAGTGATGAAGCCCAGGAAGACAATATTGAGCTGCAGATAGTGCTCAGTAATGGCTTCGAGGTACTGTTCAAAGTCGCGAATGACAATTTGAAGTTGGAAGAAATGACCGCCAAACTTCTGCTCCTTGGATTTGTAGTCTTGGTCCTTGAATGTCTTGTCTGCCTCATCATATGCTTTGCTCTTGTCCACCTTGGGGATAAATGCTTTGACAAACGTCTTGCCCAAACCACTCTTCTTCTCTTTCTTGCCCTCAGAAGCGGCAGCACGGAAGGTATCAGAACGTGCCTTGGCCTCATTGATGCGTTGACTCATTGCCTTGAGTTCCTCGTAGGCCTCCCGGATCTTGGGTAGATCCGGGTGGTCTGGGTCGGTAATCTCTTGCAGCGATTGGAGAATCAGCGGGTACTTGAGCAGACGTTGACACGGCTTCAGCAGAAGAGAATCCAAATCCCACGCTTGGGTCATATTCTCCACTTGCTCAAAGCAAGCAGTGACCCACCCGGATAGGATCTCGTTTCCTTGATTTTTCTTGATGTATGCACTTGCATTGTCTTGGTTCAAGAAGTAGGTTGTGTAGAGTCTTTCCATCTTTTCTTTGTTGTCAAGGAATACCTGGCCGATTGTTGTCAAGCGATCGTTCTCTAGCGTACAGTTCTCGAATTGGTTCACAGAGTCCTCTGACGGTCTTTGGGTACTTGCTGATGAATCTTGGGTGTCACTCGGTTTACTGTCAGTAGAATCACGGTTCCAGGGGCCGGTTGGAGGCGGTATTTCGTAATTGACAATCGGTTTCGCGGCTTTCTTGAATGCTCGGAACAACGACAAGGAAAACTTTTCGAGCTCTTTGCAGTTGCTAAACAAGAGCCTCTTCTCCTTTTCGCTCATTAGGTTCTGTGCGGTAGCTTCGAAGATGTTATGTGCAATCATCATATCAATGCAGAATTGATGCTCAGTCGTGAGCAACTCTTCCAGTGTACGATACCGCTTGATCAGTGCCTGCTTCACCGGATCAGGCTGGCCGTCTTCACCCTTTTCACCTTCGGTCGGCGTTGGGACAGATGTCTCCATAGGTTGTGGAGTGCCATATCGATCTTCTAGACTCTTCTCATGAATATGAATGACTGGTGTCCGCGAGCGAGCGGGGTGCATCTCGAATTGCTCGTCGCTGAGTGTGGGTCGAGAAAGTTGGTGGTGTGACAGATGATTGTACGAAGCGTTTTGCGAAGCTACCTGTCCGTCAATGGACGGCTGAACGGGGGGAGGTGGGGGTGAATAGTTGGGCCGGGGTGGTGCGTTCAAGGGCGAATGCGGCATGGAATGCTGCAAGTCCAATCCAAGGCCACCATCGGTCCAGGCAAGCTGTGGTAGTTCAAGGCCATTAGTGGAAGTCGATGGACGATCGTTGGAGGAACTCTGTGACAATGCGTTGCGAGAGCGGTTTCCGGAAGAACTGCCAGAGTGGGATGCATCTTCCTGAATGGTAGTGGTTGTTGATGCGCCTGAATAACGTCGCGACGATGAGGGATATATGATGGCAGTACCACTAGGGGCAGCATCTGGCAACTGTTGGGGAATTTGTGGTGGGGTTCTCGATGGACGTGGTGGTGATGTTGTGTTGCTTATCTCAAGCTTGGTAGTGTCGCGTGCTGACCCATTTGCGTCACTCAACAATCGCGCAAGGTATGTCTCCGTAGCTTCTTTGGACCCCCAATCTTTGTGCTGTGCTATTACAGGGGAGACTTGGTGTACTCGTTCCCGTGACACGGACGCCATTTCTGGCGAGATAACGGGTGACTGATGGTACATGTTCAAGACTGAGTTCACCACACTATATGTCTCTGTGTTTGGTGTAAGAGACACACGTTTTCGGTGAGCCGCTACGCTGGCCGAATCATCCGGATAAAGTGTGTCACGCTTCGGATAGGATGCGGATAGAGCCTCGTTTGCATCGTAGCCATGATCCGACTTGAAGTCAAACGATAGAGCCTTGAGGCCTTCGTTAAAGGTGTCGGTGTCGGACTCCCAGGGTTTTGTGGACTGCTCATCACTGAGCATAATTGGTATTGATTCCCTGACGCCTAGCTCTGACTGTTCAATGTCCGGTGTGTGAGAGACGCTGTTCTGGGCAGAGGCATGGAAGACGTTGGGTTGTAAGAGCTGCTCGTCCGAATTCTGACGGGCTGTCGGTGGCGTAAGCACGAAGCTTCCGGGTAGTCCCAGCACAGGCGATTCCTCAAAATCGGTCACTGCCGATTGCGGTTGGTTAGACGGGGGTACGGTCAAGGTAGAGGTCTGGAGGCTCAAGTGCTGTTGGTCCGGTGGACATGAGTCTTGGTCGTGCGAGGGACGCTTCGCCTGGGCATGTGCCTCGAAAGATTGCTCAAGTTCAGCCACGCCGGGGAGTCCCTCTGACGGCTCGGGTTGGAGTTGGAAGCTGCCTGCAATTGGAAAGTATCCGTGTTCGTCCTGTCGGTCGGAGCTTCGGGAGCGGGAGGCAGGCGAAGGCTGAAGAGGCTGTCGTTCTCGCGAGTTCCGCAGCCGAGGTGATGTTGGTGGAGGCGGGGCGGTGACAACAGCGGCTACGCTTGGTCCAGGCCTCACACCTAGAGGCGATTTTCCTCTTTCACGATATCCGCGGTAGGCTAGAGCGGGCAGTGTTGATTGGTCTGCACCACGTGAGGTTGGGGTGGCAGCGGCAGCGGCTAGTACTCTCTCCATTCGTGTGGGAGATGTCCTGTTGCTGTGGCTCATTGCGCGTGTGGGAGTGTATTTTACGGAGCGGGTCGAGGAATTGGAGTCTGAGCCAATGCTCATTCGTCGTGTGGCTACGGGGATTCGTGAGCGTGGAGTGTGCCGCGCGGGTGATCGCGACTTTGTTTGGTCGTGAGACTGTGTGCGTTGCGAGTCTTGCAGCGATACTGCAGTCGGGCCACTAGCCGACCGTCCATGGCGTGAAGTGTGGTGGGACGTTGAAGGCAAGGCAGCCTCTCCCAACGTGCCGTCGACGGTGGGAATTCCGAAGCCAGGCGATGACACATCCTGGCCAGTCAGTACTTCGCCAAACAGCTGCCGTTGACCAGACGTCGACGGGCGACTTTGTGAGGCAGATTTTGTTTTTGACGACGAGGCATGCTGGTCGATGCTGGCCTTTATGCCATTTGTGCGGCGCGTGTTCCGAGGGGTCGCGGGAGCAGGTTGGGGTCTTTCCCTGGGCTTCAAATTGCTGAACTTGTGGGGGCCATACGAGGCCTCTCTGCTGGGGCGCGCGGCCGACGCGGTGGACGAGACCGAGGCATTGGCACGGCGGTGGACGTCGTAGGAGACAGCCCTGGAGGGATCGCGGGACCTGGAGCGCAGCGTGGACGAGGCCGTGGGCGAGGTAGCGTCGGGGGAGCGCTCAAAGCGCTCAGCAAGTGCTTTTACTTTGTTTGACTGGTTTGGGGGGGAGCGGGTGGCCGAGGCGGAAGCGGGCGAGGCAGTGGTAGAGGCGGGTGTGTTTTTGGCGGCGTTGGCATTGGAGTGTCGGGGGCGCGCGGTGGGCATGTCTAGGCTGTGTTGCGGTGAGGCAGGAGCTTGGAGCTCGGTCGAGGTGGAGGTGTAGGCCGAATAGTACTTGTCTGGCGAGGCGGCCAGAGCATCGTCGGGGGGGTGCAGTTCGGTGGATTGCAGCCAGGTCGATACGGAGAGGCCGGGGTCGTATGCATATCCATGCGCCTGATCAGACTCCATCTCCCATTGCTGGCGGGCGCAGGAGCGCAGAGGCAAGGCAGCGCCGTCGTCGTGGGGAGAGGCGGTCCAGTGTCGGGCAGAGCAGCGGAGCAGCGCAGAGCAGCGCAGGGCAGAGCAGCAGCCGGGGGTGCCAGCGCAGCCAGCGCCAGCCGTCTATTGGACTGGGGGAGAGGCGAGGGGCACAGCCAATCGCGGCGGACACACGCCTGCCGTTGCCCGGGCCTGCACGGTTGAGCGTCACACCGGCGCAGAGGGCGAGAGGGCGGGTGCTTGGGGGGTCGTGGTCGTGGTCGTGGTCGTGGTCGTGGTCGGTGGTTGTGGTGGTGCGCTTGGGGGAGTGTTGCCGGGCGATAGCGCTGCCACTGGGGGCAGTGAAGGAGTGCAGTCGAGGTGCCTGGTGCAGCCCCCCAGGATCGAGCTAGGAAACGGGACAACAACGGTGCCGCAGGGGGGGACAGACGGCCTGGAGACGGCCTGGAGACAGGTGCAGACGGGCGTAGACAGGTGCAGACAGGCGCAGACAGGCGCAGACAGGTGTAGACAGGTGTAGACTGACAGCGACGGGGCGTGGGCTTGGAGCATCAGATACGCCCAGTGCTCCCCATGCATTACTGCTGTCTGGCTGTCCGCCCGCCTGTTCCCTATGCCTCGTCCTCCGTGGCCTTGTCCTCCTGCTGCAGCCACTACCATTTCCACTACTCTACATACTACTCCCACATCTCGCTTCCCCGGCCAGTAGCTCCAGGCGCCAGTTGGGCGAGCAGGCCATGCTAGCGAGGGCCGTCGTCGGTGTGCACCTACGGATGCTATCTCCTTACGTACCATGTGTCTCTCTATGTACAAGTGCATGTGTGCCTGCTGCACCCCTAGGGGCTCATGGCACAGATGCCGCCCTCCAGTCCGCCCACCAGCGCTCGCCATCTGCAACCAGCGTGAAACCGAGAGAGAGCGAGTGCCATGACGGAAGACAACCTCCAGCCATCCACCACCTGCTCTCCCCTGGCATGGCGCGTCCCGTCGCGTCTCTAGCGTCCCCGTAGCTTCACGCCCCACCACCCCTGCCCGGCCAAGCAACAACCACACGACTCGGCCACTTGCCCGACCACCGTCTGTCTACTCCATGTCCCCATCCATCCGTCCATCCACCCATTCACTTGACCGCCCTGTCGTCCAAAACACCACGCCCACCATGAAGAGGAAGCGCGGCAGTCATGACGGCGCCCGCACCGCCCCCGTGGGGGTGTCCAGCAAACAATTGGCCGCTGCCGACCAATCGCCCAATGCCACACCTCCCCTCCTCCATCATCACCCCCATCCAGTCCTGCACCGTCTCTATCCCCAACTCTCTACCCTGCGCCACTATCTGCTGTCAAGGCTGCCCCCGTCGTCCAAGAATAGACACCGGAGAATAGCCCTGCTTGGACGTGCCCCTCCGGCTCCGGCTCCTGCTTCAGACACCAGCCCTGTGCAACATGTCGATTACACCGTGGCGCAGCTGCTCGACTCGGCCTTGGTCGGCTGTGCAGCACACGTAACCCCACAAGAACACGCACTTGCTGCCAAGGAACGTGACCAAGATCTACACACATTCACCCAGCAGCGCTCACAAAGTACCCCAGGGGCCACTTACAAGCCTGGCTACCACAAGCAGCCCGAGGTATGTCGCGTCACGTGTCTGGCCTTTCCCGTGCTGCCCGTCTGCGCTGCATCTCCATGAGCCGCTACTGAGTACATGTAGATTGTTGACTATGTGATTTGGCGCCTGTTTACCCGCTCTTCCTCTTACAGGCCTGCCCATGTGCTCTGCCACGGCTTCCAAAGGGCTGCAAGAGCCCGCAGTGAACAGCATCATGACCCAAATATGAGAGCCTCCATCCCTGGCCTGCAGCAAGTCCACGACAACAGCCATGTGCAAACTCTAAAGCACTCGGTGTGGTGCCGGTTACACGCGCTCTTAGGCCAAAGCGGCGATCGCATCATGATGGACCTACTTTTAGACTGCGCCATCTTTCTTCCCGTCGAAGCTAATATGGGAAACTACTACCAGCTCTCAGGCATGCCCCTGTCTGAAGTGCAACTTGACAGTGTCGTGAGCAATGGCCCGGGAAACCCTAATACAAATATCCAGCCAATTACAAAGTCACTATATCTCCACAGTGAGGACAGAACACCTGGGTCAATTGCATTTGTCCGTAGTCGCATGTTGTATGCAAAGGCCGCCCTGAATGCAAATGGGGGCGTCAGATTCGGCCTGCGCCATATACGTGCGTTCCCTGTCTCATCAATTTGCACCTCCTGACATGATTTGTAGACGTCTTGAATCGGCACCCTGACCGAGCCGACAAGCAGCAGACAGTGCACATTATGCGTTACATCTTTCCTCGTCAATTTGGCTTGCACAATGTCTTCACTTCAAAGGTAGATGCTCGTGAAAGTGCCATGCCTTTTAAAGACTACACACTGCGTGAGAAAGATATTCATACCAGCATGTGCCGCCAGCTAGGTGACAAGGCAAATGATGCCGACCAAGTGGCCAAGTGGAAGCTGCGCATCCCTAGGAGACTTCGAGGCAATGTAGTAAAGCTGATTGAAAAACTCCGGACTCTAAACCAACGCTGTTCGTACACGGAGCTGCTTCGCCACTATTGTCCCGTTGAGGTGTTTCTTATCATTCTCTTGGATCACGGCCTTCACTGACTTCAATAGGGCATACCGTTATCTGTACAGCCCGAATCAAAGAAGAGCGTGGCCCAGCCCAAAGCAAATAGAGCAGCAGCCACACAACTGGCCCAGGATGGCCGTGCCCATTCTCCCATGTCTGAATCTAGCTCAATGCAGCAAAACTGTGTCCTCGACATGGCTTGTCCTGCGGCACATGTTTCGGCCTTTTGCCGTAGGGTCATATCCAAAGTCATGCCGAAAGCTGCATGGGGTGATGATCATAATGAGTACATCATCATGTACTGGATAGACCAGTTTGTAGCTTTGCGGAGATTTGAGTCACTTACCTTACACCAAGTCACACAGAAGATACATGTACGTCTTTTCATTCACTCTTTCCGGGTATGTACTAAGCCAACACAGATTACTACCATTTCATGGCTTTGCACACCAGGTCAAGACAACGGCTGCAAGCTCTCAAAGTCGGATCTGGACAAACGTACAGAAATATTTCTAGAATTTGTCTACTGGGTCTTTGACTCCTTCCTAATTCCCTTGATCAGAACCAACTTCCATGTGACGGAATCAAACATCCATCGCAATCGACTCTTCTACTTTCGTCATGACATCTGGCGTATGCTTGCTGAGCCTGCTCTGAGGACACTGCGCCTAAACATGTTTGAAGAGCTGCCAAAAGACAGGGCAGCAAAGCTATTGTCCGCACGTCAGCTCGGTTTCAGCGACATACGCTTGCTTCCCAAAAAGCAGGGCTTCCGGACTATCATGAACCTCAGACGGCGACAGCAGGTGTTGCGCCATGGAGCCATGGCGCTTGGGCGAAGCATCAACACAGTCATGACACCCGCCTTCAACGCCATAAATTATGAAAAGGTCAGTATACTGTCCGTGCCGAGTTAACCGTACTTAACCACATTGTAGTCGTTACAACCCGACAAGTTTGGCTGCTCGCTATTCTCTGTTGGGGATATGCTCCCAAAATTAACAGCGTTCAGGAACTCAATCAAACAACGGGGCCTTGAACACAAACCGTTCTATTTCGCCAAGGTCGACGTGCAGGCTTGTTTTGATAGCATACCTCAATCACGTCTGTTGAGCATGGTTGAGAGCCTCATGTCGACACAGGAATACTATACAAGCAAGCACGTCGAGATGTCTGCCCTGGGCCCTCTGCAGCGCCTCAATGGCAACCATGTTAACCTCATGCCCCGCAAGCGCTATGTTGCATACAGTCATGCAGCAACCGATGTGACGCCTTTCCATCAGCTCGTGCAGGACAGGTTCGTAGGGACCAAGGCGAATACCGTCTTTTCGAACATGAACATGCAACGCTGTGAGACCAAAGATGATTTGATGTATCTCTTGCGGGAGCACATCGAGCGGAATGTAGTTCGGATTGGAAAGCGATTCTACCGCCAAAAGACGGGAATCCCTCAGGGTTCTGTCTTGTCGAGCATTTTGTGTAACTTCTTCTACGCTGAGCTTGAGCGAGACATTCTTGACTTTGCGCTTGGTGACGATTGTCTCTTACTCCGTCTGCTTGACGACTTTCTTTTGATTACCATCACCGAAGAGCACGCTAAACGCTTCGTGCAAGTCATGCATCAAGGCCACCCCGAATATGGTGTTGTGGTGCAGCCTGCAAAATCCTTGGCCAACTTCGATGTGACTATAGCTAACGGTGAACGAATTGCTACAACCGGACCAGGTGGGAAATTCCCTTACTGCGGTATCTGCATTGACACTACGACTCTCGAGATCAGCAAGAAGACCGAGCGGCCACCGAAAGCCGGTAAGTAGTATTGGCCGACAGGTGGGTCGAAAGTGCAGAGTGCTAAGTAAAGCAGTTGTTGAGAATTCTTTGACGGTGGATCTGGCAAAAATGCCGGGCCAGACTTTTCATCGCAAAGCTCTCAAGTGAGTTCCTTGATGGGGCCCCATGGCTGTTTTCCCTCTGCCAGCCAATCGGGCCACAAAATGCATGGAAAAGCCCGACATTGCGCTGACACATTGATAGCGCATTCAAGATCCAGCTCAAAGCCATGCTTATCGATTCATCGTTGAACAGCGTGGCAACCGTGCTAGGCAATGTATATCAAAGCTTCTATGAAGCGGCGGTGAGGTGCCTTGAGTATGCACGCGTGCTATTCAGAGTGCGGAAGATGGGTTCAGGTCTGCTCATTAGTAGGTCGATTTACTTTTTTTCTCTATCTGTAACTCCCGAGAACTCAACAGCACCCCCAAACCGGCGTGCAATCGGGTAGTAGGGGCTCATGTGCAGGATTGGAAAAAGCGAGCCAGAAGAAATGGGCGGGCGATCGTCACTGCTGGGCCGACCTGCGCTAGTGGGCCAAGCGCATCATCGACTGACTTGGATTACAGAGACTGTAGACAACATCATCACGCTGGCATACGTGATGCTACAGCGCCGTTCGCGCTCCTGCAGGAGCAGAGAAGCGATAATTGCGCAGAGCGTCATCTCGCGCCGGCAGCTTCAGTGGTAAGTGCAGCATACCTTGGAATGATGTCGCATGGTGCGCGGGTGCACGCTCCATGATTCGTCGAGATCAACCCCATGGTTCGGAATATGACATGGGGGCGCTCATCTCGCCTGTTTCTGACAACGGCTGATTGACGAGATAGGCTGGGCTGCAAAGCTTTCCAAGCAGCGTTTCAGGGAAAGCAAACGCGGCATCGTGCTTTATTGGGTTGGCTTACGGTGTCGCTATCGGCTGCATGCATTTCAAGCGAGATAGAACGACGCATGCTGGAGGATGTCATAGCAGGGCATTGAAGCTCGACACCAAGACACAACCTCTGCTCTGCCAGGACACACTGGCGTGCTTGCGAGGATGAACGGAATGCAAACAAACAATAGAGCACATGCAACCCAACAACGGCGATGAGGAACAGAACGCCCGAAAACAAAAAAGCACTGCCACTGCTGTAGATAGCAATGGTACCTGTGTGTTCGGCGGACCTTGCTGGCCGGGGGGGAGGCTAAGGAAGAAGCAAACCAAGGATCTGTACCGGGGGGCCACGCCACGCCATAATTAGCGGCGGCATGTAGACGCGAAAGCAAGGCTCGAGGCTTGGCTGCAGGACATTCGGGAGTGACGGATGGATAGCAGGGCGCGATGATGTCTTTGTTCGGTACTCGACGCAGAGCAATTGGGGATAGCAACAGGCGAAACAGCGTAGTCTGTACGCGGACCAGGCCTGGTTCCACGAAAAGCATCACGATGGGGCGTGACAGATGGCTGTGGGCGTGGGTGATTGGCCCATCCGCCGGCCATGGGGTGGTGATGTCAAGCGCACATGCGACGGGCTGGGACACCCCCCAGATAGCTGGTGTGCTGGGGTCAAAGTAGGCACATTTTCCAACGCGGAGGGCTTTGCAAAACGCATTGCTAGTTGCCCGCACCGAGCATGGCCCGTTTGCAGAAGCATACATACTTAGAAGGCTGACTCGACTTGGCCGCACTTGTCTCATAAGCTGGGCAGTCTGTCGAGACACGGGCACTGCATCCCCGCCCGGATGCCTATACACCAGCTTTCGCAAGGACAAAGACATTGGTTCGCAATTAAACGTGTTCAAGGCCACTTCAGCCGCCCATGGGCCCAGAGCACAACGAGGCCCACTGTTGGACACCCCTGTTCCCCATCTGAGAGATCAGGGGCTAGCGCCAGTTCCGCAAATTGCGCTGCCGACGCTCAAGATGCCTGCCGTACAACACTGCCAGCCGCTGCCTCCTGTTGACGAAGCCGACGACTCTGAATACCTCGACCAAGACGTCCACTACATCTCGCAGACAAAGTCGCTGTACATTGTATCCGAGCATCGTTATGTCCGCTCGCTAAGTCCGCCTCCCTGCGCGCGCGATTCCTGCGCAGACATCCTCCTTCACCGCATTGCCTCACCACCACCCCTCGCAACACCCCGAAAACTCCCCCGACCGCTCATGGCCACCCTCACCTATGCGCAGGATGCGTCCTCGCACTTTGGCGCCCCGCCTGGCAGCCCGCCCGACCTGACAAACTCAAAGTCATCCAAGTCGTCGAGCATCCATTCATCCACCCTGCTCGACTTCATGGGCACCACCGAAAACCTCTCCCACTTTGAAGACATCAACCTCGACGAGGCATCGGGCGGGCCCACCTCCTTTCCCATGCCCACAAGTCCGTCCAACCGCCTTGTCTACGAAGCTCCGCGAGCCCCCGCCTCGGCCAGGACACTCTCACATCCCACCCAACATTCGTTTCGAGACCTCACCGGCACAGCCAAACCAAAGTATCCCAGTCTAGTGGGCCCCGTCAGTCATGCCGTACAAAGACAGCAGACGCAGCTGTCGGCACCTGGCAAGACGGCCAGGAGAGCCTTGACTTCGCCATCGGCTCCCTCGCTCAGCACTCTGGGTCTTGCAGCGCCACACCGCTCCTCGCGATCGCCCTCCCCATCAAGCACTCACAAATCCCTGTCAGGATCACGCACACTTTCCCGAAGAAGTTCCCGAAACGAGGTCTTGCCATCTCCGAGTTTAGCTTCCAGAAGACAATCTTGGCAAGACTCAAAACGAAAAACGGTCAAGGAAAGAGAGGCGGAGTGCGATGACGAGGACGATGAAGTTCCCGAAGATGCTGTCATCTGGAATATCCCTATATCACCGCGTCCCACACAAGAGCGATCTCCGGTACCCTGGACGGGTGACAACACTCCCCAGACGTCACCGCTTCCCGGCACTGCGGAGTCTTCAGCAAAGCCATCTCCGGCGCCTTCGGTACACCACAGAGATCCATCACCAAATGTGTCTAGTAGGGGTGTATCCCCGAAATCACCAGCACCACAAACTACATGGGCAGACACGTATACTGCGTTGGACGCGGACGCCAGGAAGCTTACGGAAGCACTAGAGGAATTCCAATCCGAATATGAGCGGAAACAGGAAATCACGAGACAACAGCCTGGGCTCGCGAGGTCAGCATCTATGAGCCAGACAGTGCCAAAAACCAAGAAGCCGACACTCCCACCGGTGCGGAAGAGCGATCCGCTTATCGATCCTTTTCAGCCATCCGTTGAAAAGCAAAAATACCTATCTCGGACACGGCCATCCTGGCTCCCACCAAAGGACCCCAAAGAAGAAAAGAAGCATCTCAAGGAGTACCAGCGCATGTTGGCTCGGATCGAGGAGGCTGGTAAGTAACATTACTTCTCATGCAGTTTGTTGGAAGACTGACTAACCGACTTAGAACGCCTTGAGGCTAAACGTGCCCAAGAAGAGGCGCTTGCTCGCGAGAAAGCCAGCCGGATCAAGGCGGAATATTGGTCCAGCTTATTACTTCCAAACTGGGCCACCGAAATGACGAACCCGGAGCTTCGAGCGACACATCGAAAGATGTGGTGGAACGGCATTCCACCACGGCTGCGGGGCCAAGTTTGGCAAACAGCAATTGGCAACGACCTTGAAGTCACCGAGCTGACGTACAACATTGCGTTGGAAAAGGCACAGGCAGAAGTAAAAGCACATGGTCACGAAGCGCTCGGAGGCCGTTACCTTTACATTATCCAGAGCACACACAAGGTCTTTCCCAAACTCAAGATGTTTGCAGCGCAAACATCACCAGAGAATGACGACGAGCAGCCGCTCCACAAGGACCTGGTCAATGTGTGTTTGGCTTATTCAATGTATCGGCCGGATATCCCACATTCGAGCTTCGACATTCATCACATTGCCGCATTGCTCCTACTTAACCTCTCAGCTCCGCAAGCCTTTATCGCACTGTCCAACTTGCTCAATCGCCCATTGCCTCTATCGTTCCTCGTACACGACCAAAATGCCATCCACGCCGCATACACGACCACTCTCCACGTGCTATCGAAGAAGGCACCAAGCCTCGCCCAACGATTAGAAACATTGCGTGTCGAGCCCCGAGATTACCTCTTCCACGCCCTTGGCTCATTGTTCTGTGGACGTCTGGAAGTCGAGCATGCCGCACGCATCATGGACATTTACACAATCGAAGGCGACAAGAATCTCCCGCGAGCCGCCGTAGCTATCCTGTGCATACTAGAAGGTAGCTGCATGGAGGGTGATGCCGCGCAGGTAGCGCGTACCCTCAAGGCCAAGAAGATTGAGCTCGACGAAGACGAGTTCATGGCTCGCGTGTACGAAGCGGGCAAGACGTCGTAGTAGATTGTCTCATAATAGTACATTTTATTATTATTATTTTCGGCTGCACATACACACAGATACTCCATATATAATACTCACTCACTCACAAGAAAGAGAGGGAGGGGAGCGCAGTTCCAAGTATCAATACTTTGTTCGTTTTCGTATAGTGTGCTGTTGGTGAGAGGTTAATCGGCGCTTCTTATTTTGGATAATACGAGACCGCTCTGGAGGAAGAGGAAGAAGAAGAAGAAGGAAGATGGCGAAAGAGAAAGGGAAAGAGACACCGAGAGAGAGAGCAAGAGAAGAAAAAAAGAGGCAGAAAAGACGATGATATACGAACTTTAACGCAGCGCGAAACACTTTGAAAGTTTGTTTGAAAGCTCGACACAGCATTTAACACCACCCACCCCCCCTTTCATTTCTCTCGTATCATCTAAACCACTCCCTCTTATTTTCTACATTCCTTTTGTTGTTTTACTTTGCATAGATGGCGTTTTTTTCATCTCGATTTCGTTTGTTCTTTTGTTTGCTTTTTTCCCCTTTGCACCATCATCATCATCATCACCTATCTCAAGAAAGAAGAAGAAGAAGATAAGGGGAGATGAATGGGCAAAATCAACTACTCTGTTCACAAACACCTTTGTATATATATATATTATTGTTTTATTTTATTTTTTTTCTGTTTTTTAAATCGAGAATCTTACAATCAAAGGACACGTACAAGTGCTTGGAGCTGTAGAAGTGTAGTTGAGCTGGATACTGAAAAAAAAAGAGAATGGACTCCTGCGCTTCTTCGCCTTCTTCTTTGTTTTTTGGTTGTGTATGTATTAGAAAGGAAGCAGGAAAATGAGAGCATGTAGAAGGTACCGAGTCAGAAATCTGGGAAATTTATCATTATTATTACTATATCCTATTGCTTTTTCTCTGTGTATCACTGTGACGTCCCTCGTCATCTCCCTTGTTGCTTTTTCTCCCACCCATCCTTTCCTGCATACAACTTGTTTGAATTCGCGATATTTACATAAACAAGGTAAACATTGATCCATTTTCGCGCATAATCCAAAACCTTCATATATGTGTGTCTGTGTGTGTGTGGTTGAAAGAAGAGTTGGATCTGGTGGCGTAACGCTAAGTCTTGACTCGGGCTTATGGCGCACACAAGAAGACGTTGAGATTAAACGGCGTTTTTTCTGTCTTGGCCTTTGGGAGCGGGCGGGAGAGGCGTATCCGATGGTGGCTGGTTTTTTTTGGTGGAAATTGGTATCAGTGCGGTACGGGATTGGTTCTTGGAGATGGGAATACGAGAGGGGGCTTGAGTAGGTGTGTTTGAGGTACGGTGGGGGTTTGTTTGATTGCTGCATGGGTTTGTGGAGTAGGGTATGGTGGTTTGGGGGGGTGTTTGTGGGTATGTGTAGGAAGGAGTATGGGGGTATGTTTGGTGATGAAAGGTAGTCTTGAGATTTGTCTTTGCTTTTTGGTGTTAAGATCGCAGACCTGATTATTGCCTAGTTCGGACTAGTTATTTTCTATGAGTTGCTTCGTAGAGTATATTTCAGTCTTGCGATACTCATTAAAGAGTGTCTCCTTGTGTCGCACGAGCATGTTCGGCCGATTGATGGCTCTCGCGTTGTGTTGCATCCAAAAGGGGATGACAAGACTTGGACAGCCCCCTAAACCCAAGATGACCCACTCGAATCTTGGATGGTCTAGGGGTAAGCGGAGAACAAGCCATACGTGGGAACTTTCAAATGATTGCCACTGTATTCACAGCTTGTGCAATGAGTTCCGATGCCAGGCCGGTCTTTCGTAGCAGGTATGCAAATAAGCATACGTGGTGCGATGAGCACAAAAACGTATACATTGCCTCGAGAACAGCGAGACAAGTCGCATAGCATGGAATGCCATCACCCCATGGCAGACACGTCAATCAATCACGTGCACGTCGTCACATAAAAATGTACGACCGATCATTGCGCTCTCTCCCACTGCAAAAGCAGGGAGAAACCGCACCCAAGATCAGCCACTGTATTCCTCTCCACTTCACAGACGGTTTTCGTTCTCATGGAAACCTCACACCGTCCGTAGACGACGGGTCTCTCCAATGAAAATGCTTTTCGTGAGTGTGCAAATTTTTTGCGTTGTTCAATGGAGAAGAGAAGCCGGGGACGGGCGCAGCTGAAGTTTTGTGTCCGACGCCCCGGCACAACCTTTCCCCGATGCTAGACGCTTGGCACTGCCCCGCCACCACCACTCGAGGCTGTACTAGGTTTGAGTCACTTTGTGTGGGATTTGAAGTCGAAAGTTGGCCGCCGCCCGTCTCCACTGCAACCATCTGCCCGACATCTTGACGCCCTCGCATCTGGCCGCTTAGATAGCCCTGTTCCTTCCCCGCCAAGAATTTAAAAAGAAAACACACAGATTGCCCATTATGGAGTCCGAATCTGACAACGATTTCCGCGATGACAAGAGCGTATCCGAGCACGAGGAGGTTGAGGAGACAAAGCCAAAGTCTGCGCTCAAGAAGGGCCGGGAGCCAGCGCCCGTTGTAGAGCGTCCAGAATTGCCGTAGGTTTGCCAAAACATGCAGCCCATATATCAGCATCACGGCTAATGCGCACAAGCGAGCAACCAGACCCAAGCACCCTCGACGTCTCAACGCTGAGCCCGCTGTCACCCGAAATCATTTCCCGACAGGCTACCATCAACATTGGAACAATTGGTCACGTCGCTCACGGAAAGAGTACTGTAGTAAAGGCCATTTCTGGTGTGCAGACGGTTCGCTTCAAGAACGAACTCGAGAGGAATATCACCATCAAGCTCGGTTACGCAAACGCGAAGATCTACCAGTGCGACAACTCCGAGTGCCCGCGCCCTACATGCTACCGATCATACAAGAGCGAGAAGGAGGTCGACCCGCCTTGCGAGCGTGAAGGATGCGGAGGACGATACCGATTGAAGCGCCACGTCTCGTTCGTCGATTGCCCCGGTCACGACATTCTCATGAGCACGATGTTGTCTGGCGCCGCCGTCATGGACGCCGCACTGCTGTTGATTGCCGGAAACGAATCTTGCCCACAACCGCAGACAAGTGAGCATCTTGCTGCCATTGAGATTATGAAGCTCAACCACATCATCATCCTTCAGAACAAGGTTGATCTGATGCGGGAGGACAGCGCTGCCGCCCACTACGAGTCCATTCTGAAGTTTATTCGAGGAACTGTTGCCGATGGCTCCCCCATTGTTCCCATTTCGGCGCAATTGAAGTTCAACATTGATGCCATCAACGAGCAACTCATCAGCAAGATCCCAGTCCCAGTCCGAGACTTCTCCGCAAAGCCACACATGATTGTCATTCGATCGTTCGACGTCAACAAGCCTGGTGCTGAGATTGACGAGCTGAAGGGTGGCGTTGCTGGTGGCAGTATCCTCACTGGTGTGCTGAAGCTTGGTGACGAGATTGAGATTAGGCCCGGTATTGTGTCCAAGGACAGCGCCGGAAAGATTCAGTGCAAGCCCATCTTCTCAAGAGTCGTGTCCTTGTTTGCTGAGCACAATGACCTGAAGTTTGCTGTTCCTGGTGGTTTGATTGGTATGTATCCCATGTTGCTACAGTGCTGATCGTCGGACTAACACATGTCAGGTGTCGGTACACGTGTAGACCCTACTCTGTGTCGTGCGGATCGTCTTGTCGGTTTCGTCCTTGGTCTCCGTGGCCACCTTCCCAACATCTACACGGAGCTTGAAGTCAACTACTTCCTCCTCCGAAGATTGCTTGGTGTAAAGACCGCAGACGGCAAGCAGGCCAAGGTCGCCAAGCTTGCAAAGAATGAAGTTCTCGTAAGTACAAAGCACGTGTCCAAACAGATTAAAAGGCTCATATCTTCCACAGATGGTTAACATTGGTTCAACCGCTACGGGTGCCAAGGTTGTCGCAGTCAAGGCTGACGCTGCACGTCTTTCCCTAACCTCACCTGCATGCACAGAGATTGGCGAAAAGGTGGCTTTGTCCAGACGTATCGAGAAGCACTGGCGTCTTATTGGATGGGCCAATATCGTGGCGTAAGTTTGACTGCATTCCCAACGACATATGCATGCTGACGATCTTGCAGTGGTAACATCCTTCAACCCATCGTCGATTGAGAGGGGAGGCATGGCGGGGTAGCTCCTGGGGAGCTCACATTACACATTTGACGATGGGACGACGTGGACATGAACGATACGACGGCCACAATAACATGTGCATCATAGTTCTGAGCATTTATGTCTGGAGTCGGTTGCACTTGGGGATAGACACCAAAAAGCGTTTTCGTTTGCAGCTATGCCTTGGGCAGCGTCGAACAGGCAGGGGGGGTAGATATAGCATCCCTAACACGGAAGATCTAGTGTATCAGTACAAAATGTCCAACAGAATTGGCCGAACATAATGAAACATGCCCGATCCACTAGAATTGTTGAGAAAGCGGATGACAGCGGAGCAATAAGCGGAACCGTGTGCGTGGGCCGATCTTCACATGATAGCACTCCGGTGACACATGTGAGGGCAAGGCCTAGCGGCGCCTACATCACCACCTCGTCGCCCACTACCCTACATCAGTCACTTGCTCGCCTAGGTCATCAGTCGAGTTGCCTATACGCGGTAAGTTTGCGAGGCTGCAATGACCGTGCTGATACGAGTCTAAGCGGGTGCTCCAGGTCAGGTTCACGTGCACTGACACGACTTTAGGTTCTATTGACATCCCAGCCAGAACACAGCGACAGTCGCATCACGCCAGCACTTAACCAGTGCTGTATATTTTACTTTTTATTCTTCTTTCTTGCGCTCGCTTTCCCATATTATCATTTGCTTTTTTCTGGTCGCAATCAAGCCTATAACTGGCAAGCGTACACATTTAACCCAGAATCTTTGCGGGACCCTGATCGGTTCGGCACTGAGCCGCAACGGCAATGGGAGGAGACCCTTCGAATGTGCATGCGGCACAACCTCCGTTACATATCCACCGCCCTATCCCGCGGCGAACCTTTGAGCGTAGCGATTCTGCAGATTCACCCACGCACGACTTTACGCAATCCACGCCCCCAAGCGCAACAGAAAACCGTCGAGCGAATGACTTTGTCGCACAATTGAACGCGCGATTACTTCGAACATACTACAGTTCTCGCAACGATGATTCGGAGGAGCAGGAGCGCGGCCCGCCTCCGCGGAATCAGAGTCTCCTGAACCTCACGAGCAGCACATTGTCTGGCATCTACGATGAGTCCGGAGACCAGAGCTCGGCAGAGACGCCTTGGGGAACAGGCGCAGAGACACCAAAACACACATTCGCAGGCTCTCAGGCCAGGGCAACCGGCATGGGCAGTCCCGATGCGGGAGTGAGCCTGTACAACCGCGCCAGGAAGGGGTCAGCCATGTATCCGCCTGACGCGAGGAAAGGGAGTCATTCGATCAAGCAGCCACGGCAGGGCACATGGAAGTACCTTGTCATCGCGGGAAAACTCGCGGCACTATATGTCTTTGGCGTCATATACGGCGTCATCGTCTCGCACATTCACGAGACGAAGCAGTTGGCTGCCATACACGTTGACGGGGTTGACCAAAAGGGGCACGCCTACTTGGCGACCTGGGGACTGTTTGGCGTCGCGCTGGGCAGTCTACTCCCATATGTTGATTTCCTATGGAACGCACAGAGTAGCGAGAGCGAGATCCGACCAGGAGGCAAGGAAGCCGAGGAGCACGACCCTCCCATCAGCGAGCAAGTCAACGACGTTGTAAGAAGCGTCGCAGCCTTCATCGGCATCGCATTCGCCATTGTAAGTATTCTATATCCCAAAATCTGTTTTTCGGGATCCTTCCCTCCCCCTTTTCAAAAGGCTAACACAATCTTTTCCAGCGCCGCCTCCCGTGGCAATCCACCCTCCAACTTACCCTCACGCTTGCTCTCGTAAACCCCGCCCTGTGGTACATACTCGACCGCTCGAAACCAGGACTCTCCGTCTCGCTTACCGTGACATCCATCCTCACCTCGCTCATCTTCCTCTCCAATCCCGATGTCCTGCCTTCTCCGTTTCTACCGGCATCCGTGAATGCCACTCACCTGCCATCTACAACAAGGAATCCACAAGTAAAAGGGGGATTGAACACTGGAGCGCCCATGGCACAGACACTGTTCTTTGGCATGATTAGCTACGAGGAACTGGCTGTAGTGACATGGGTTGGTAGCGTATTATTCTGCAGCTGTGTCTGCTTTGGAAGTATAGGCAGGAGACTAGCTGTTCTTGACGAAAGTCCACGAAATAGATGATCCAGTTTTGTTTCAGGTACTTTGTACAAGGAAGAATGTGGAGGAAGAAAAGAACAAGACAAAGACGATGATGATTGTTTAAAAAAAGTCTTGTTTGGCAATTGCACTGCAAGCAGCCTATCACACGTTATTCTCCTCTCCAGGCATGTCTATTGGAAAGGGGGCGTTTATACGGAATAGAATAAAAACATCGGTCCTACGTAGACCGTATGGAAAGCCTATCATTTCGTCTTTTGAAATAAGTGACTTTGTGTCAAGAATGTTTCAATCTAGCACTTCTCCATCCTTTCTTTTTTTAAAAAAAAACAAAGTGGATATCTACAACCTTGACGAAACAAAAAGGAACCAATATCGAGAGAGAAAAAAAATTATTGAGACAATGGGATTATCTCAAGCCCTTCTGAAACCCCCAAGCTAAAAAGACAAGAAGAGAAGAAGAAAAAAAAGAGAAAAAAAAGAAATGTCGCAAACTTGGC
Source organism: Bipolaris bicolor (assembly GCA_026262445.1). NCBI lineage: Eukaryota > Fungi > Ascomycota > Dothideomycetes > Pleosporales > Pleosporaceae > Bipolaris > Bipolaris bicolor. The sequence goes on along the minus strand of JAODYD010000011.1, from coordinate 546,718 downwards.
GGTACTGGGAACTACAGACATATTGTTAGATCAAACAATGTCTCAGTAACATGACCAAGGGTAGCAGAATAACGTACTCGAACCCAGGCTGGCGCGGATCTGGATCAGGACAACTTAAGAGTGTCCGCCAGCCACAACGCGACGTCATACCACTAGCTGATAAGAGGTATTAGTTTTCGTTGCGTTTGGGTATGGGATGGATGTGGGTGGGAACGTACACCATACCACCGTTGGGTATTCTGAGCCTTCTGATTGGCTGATTGATGGTGGGTTTGGGGTTTGGTTGTGATATGAAGATATGAGAATGGGGTGGGGAACATTTCTTTTTTTGAAAGTGGTGGGATCGGGTTTTTTTGGTCATAAGAATGTGGTTCTTTTTTTTTGGGCCGTCCGAATTGGGTTGGGATTGCATCGTGGGGCAAGGCAGTTCGCCGATATTTCCAGTGTGGAGAACGTTGGACAAGTGGGTCGTAGGATTTGGAACCATGTGAGGTAAAGGTCAACACCTTACAACAAACCGGGACTAGAATAGGACACTGTGTCAACTGTATCCTGCCACTACTCTGATGTAGCAAAGAATGTTCGAATGCCCAGAGTATCACACACATTATACACACAATATCTCTTGGTCATCAGTATATTATTAGTCTATAGAGACTTTGTAACATCAGAAGCTTTCATTTCACCAGACGTAGCTTTTCAATATAGTCATTCCAAGATCTTCACCAGACCAGCATCTTTTGCTAGCCATCTTCTCCGCCTCATGACTGCATCCATCGTGTCAGACGCTTGCCCCACTTCCGTACTCAATCAAGAGCATGGAATAGAGAGTATTAAAACAACAAGGCTAGAGTAAAACCCGTTTACTGTGCCTTAGAAAGCTTCGCCCTGCTAGCAGCGAGAGCACCAGAAAGACTGAACTGAGTCTTGATACCGTCGATACGGTGGACAGCGTTGAGGTTCTTGACACAGGTGATTTGGAAGCAGGTGGCACTACCCTGGCGGGAAGTGATGGTGGAGTAGGCGAGGAAGTACTCCCAGATCTAGGAAACTATTAGCTTCTAGAAGATATTTCATAGCATGAGAAGAATTACCTTGAACCAGCGAATGCCATACTTGGCAACAACCTTGTCCTTGTTGGCGAGCCAGTTACGGTACCACCTCCAGAGAGTAGCAGAGTAGTGAACGCCAATGGTGTCTACCATCTTGACTTCAAAACCAGCAGCCTCGAGGGTGTCGACGACAAAACCAAGAGGAGTAGACGCGTCAGCACCAGGGAAGACGTACTTGTTCATGAAAAGACCCCAGGTGAAGTCCTCGAATTGCCATGCCTTACGCAGACCAGCGATCTGAAGGAAGAAGACACCATCGTCATCAAGCATATCGTAGACCTGACGGAAGAAAGCACTCAAGTGACGGACACCAACGTGCTCAGCCATCTCAAGACAAGTGATTTTGTTGTAGCCACCAGAAGGAACGGGAATTTCACGGTAGTCCATGCAGAGAATGTTGGACTGCTCAGCCTCGATACCAGCTTTCCTGAGACCGTTGTTTCCCCAAGCAGTCTGGTTGCGACCAAGAGTGATACCAGTAACCTTTGCATCGTAGTTAACAGAGGCGAATCGTGTAAGTGTGCCCCATCCACAGCCAATGTCAAGCATCTTCTCGCCAGGCTGCAGGTCGATCTTCTCACAGACGACGGCCATCTTGTTGTCCTGTAGTTGCTCCAAGCTCTCTTCCGTGTTGATATCAGAGATTATACCAGAGGTGTAAATCATGCGAGGACCGAGGAACCAGCCGTAGAAATCGTCACCGCGGTCATAGTGGTCGCGTACCTGTTCTTCGTCTGGTGCGGGGTCAGCATATGCAGACATTAGGGATATAGAGTGTCCTTACCCTGGGACTTGGAGTGGACAATCATTTCTGGGATCATGCCGAAGAGGAAGTGCTTGATCAGTCCAAGAGTGAAGCGGGGCTTGGACCAGTCATGGCGCCATTCGAGGATCTCGAGCATATCGCCATTGAGCTCAATTTCACCGTCAAAGTACTTTTCCTGGAACGTCTCGATAGGGATCTGCTTCTTGCCGTAGTAGGCGTCGCGGTCCTCGGCCTTGTTGAACTTGAGGTAGTGCTCGATGGGCTTGCCGGGAAGTTTGGCCTTTTCGTTCTTGCGGGGAGCGAATTCAGACGTGAGCCACCAGAAGGGACCTAGAATGGGAAGACACAGGACAAGGGCGAGGAAAAGCCATGTCTTGAAGCCCATGCCCCAGCTCCATGTGATGTATGCGGGGATGCCGACGAGCAGCGAGATGAGGACATAGTTGTTGAACGATTCGCGACCGGAGCCTTCTGCAGGACATGGGGCATTTGCAATGGTCGGGTACTATTGATTGGCAAGCGTCAGCCCTGTAGCTCATCACATCGTTGTTCAATGGCTGGCGGGGTTGTCGTCCGGAGGGTGGTGGGAGACTTACCGAAGTTGTCTTCACGCCACAGTCGAACGGGGGCGTAGTGGGCGAGGGCGCCGGGGGCGTCTCAACCCACTCAAAGTTGTCCTCGGAAGTATTGCTCATCTTGCGCGATGCTCAGCAATTTTGCAAGATTCAAAGCAGACGTGTTGGGAACTGGACCCTTTTAACGGCGGTGAAACCTACACTAGGTGGTTTTAAGCGAGTCGGCGCTGGGGTTACGACTTCCCCTGCAGGCCATGGAGACGACAGCTCCACACATTCGACAGCACACCGACAGCACTATGCACTCACACCGGTACATTATATCCTTCACTAGGCTCATAAAGCGTTCCCATAAGGGGTGTGCACTGCAGTGCATGAGGCAACAGGTGGCCGAGTTGCTCTCGAACAGGTGCATGTGCTCGCACTAATACCATGTGTCTAACAGATAAGAGCATACGCCAGACCCCGCCAAGCCCATTGGTGGAGAGCGGAGAGCGCTCAGGACACCTCTACCAATAGCTTCTTCTTGACAAAGTCCATCTGCTCCTTGCTTACGCCGGCTTTCTCCAGGTACTGCTCGACACTGCCATACCTCTCCAATATATGAGCATTCACTTTTGGTACCAAGTCTGGGGGACATAGGGCAAACTGTCTGGACAAGCCAATGGACCTTATCTCCCGCAATCGCTCCTCCATCTCAGATGCAAGCTCTGACTCGGACAGCTGGTAGTCTTTGTCGACAGTACCCAAGTCGACTTTCAAGAGCAGCAGAATGAGCATCACCACAAGGCCCGTTCGGTCCTTTCCCTAATGCGGATCAGTAATGTGTTGCAATGACGAGAGAATCAGCATATACCTGAGTACAATGCACGAGCAGTGGCCAGCTCTCGTCCTTGGCAAGCACATTGAACACTTGTGCGACTTCATGTGTGCAAACGTCCAAGGATTGCGTAGCTAGTCCAACAAGCCCCATTTCCTCCATATGAGGAGCGAGGATTTTGATGGCATCTGTGCGATAGCCAAAGGCCATGAGTCCAATCAGCCTGAAGAACTCCATCCAGGTCAACATGGAAACAAGCATGCGTGAAAAGGCCGATCCATTGAAGTTGATTTGGTGATAGGTGATGCCGGGTATCTCGAGTGGTTCTGTCACCTCGGCGTTGCTCTGGGGCACGGCAGCCGACGCTTTGATCCTCGCCCCATGCTTCTGCGCCTGTTCAATGTGCTCTGTTTTTGTACGCAGGTCAATGATTGATTTGACATTGAATTCCTTGAGAAGTCTTTGCCTGTCTTGGAAAGAAGCCTCGTCTTTCCCTATCAGCTGTATATCAGATATAGTACATGCGGGACGTACATACCAGGTCGCGCGCTCCGAAACAGCAATCCGGTTTTGAGGTTACTATGATTGTGATCAGCTGTGTTGCAATGCCAGCAGGGTGTCCGTGGCGTGCCTTGTGCCAATGCTGTCGTTGCAAAACTGGCCCACGTCGCGGAAATTCGACAGACTCTGGAGCGGGCTGTGTAGTTCTGGCATGGTTAGGCTCGGTAGCTAGTAGGGAGTAGTGGCAACTTTGTATCTTGAGGTTTAGAACCAGGGTGACGTAGCGAAAGGCCACACTAGCCCCGTCCGATGTCACACATGGCCTTGAGATGGGGTGCGCAATGCTTGTAGTAGTTCGTCCACACTACATGCATTCGGCGATAAGAGCATGCGGGGTCAAAGGCATGTCAGATGTGCACAAGGATACGATGGACAGGATCCATTGTCCCTGGAAGCAAATCGCTGAGAAGAGCCGTCACTTGGCCTGTTTGGTGAGGCCATGGCCTGTTTCCAGCCCAAGAGACATAATCACCAGGCTCAGAGCGGCAAGGCGTCTGTGGCTTCTCCTGCGGAACGCCCGCCCACGGCGATCCTCCACAACCACTATGACATCATGCCCGTCTCCATCGTCATCCAGCCATGTGAGGACGCCACAGGCTGTGTCTGGTGCCCGCGCTTGCGCAGGTTCCGTGTCGTCGCGAGATATATCTTGCGCCACCATGCTGTCTTGACTGTTTACCATCACGACCCGCACCTTCACAATGGCAGCAACAACAGCTTCCGTCCCGAGTATGGCGGCGCCCGCTTCCGACACCAGACCCTTAAAAAGCACCGAAGATGCGGCTCCACTTCCACCATCTGCCGACATGACCATGCGTTGCCCTGATCCGTCGGCCCATCATACACACAACAATGCTCTACAGAACCAGGCCTCAGCCGCTGCACTGTACTCACACAACCCAACTAGCCCGGCCAAGGCAAACGAGTCCCGCCCCATGAACCCGCTCGGATCCGACGGCAAGCTGTCTTCTGCAGGTGAGTACCACATGCTATGATTACATCATGCCCTGATTGAATTTCCCAGGTGCTGCTGCCAGTCTCAAATACGCAAAGGCCCAAGACCTCCCCAGTTATCCCATTGTTGGAATCGACGCCAAATCCTCTGCGGGAGCAGCCGCTCTGCTAGCTAACCAGAACAAAAAGAGTCCAGAGTGGTGGAAGCCAGAACAATCTTCGGCGGCTGGTAAGGCTGCCTTGCTCGCAAACGGATACAAAATGGCACCTCTATGGCAGCCAGAAGCTAGCGCGGCAGGCTCAAAGGCAGCTTTACTCGCTCACAAAGATGGTGGAAAGCTTAACCTGTGGCAACCAGAGGCCAGCGCAGAAGGCCATTCCGCAGCAGTGCTCGCCATGAAAAAGAAGGGACTTGGCCCGGAGGTCGACTACGGATACACAGATCAGGGTAGGAAGAATGCTTTCACTGCCGCTACCGATGCCCACTCTGCCTCACGACGACAGCGCGCCCGATCAAACCCACCGCCTGCACCCCTGTACCCTGACTCCGAAAACTCAGCCAGGAATGCGCTGGGCGCGGCGACACTGGCCCACAGCGCTTCCACGCGTACCAGAGCCCAAGCCAGCACTGCGAGCCCTATTGAGTCCAACCGCCTACAAAACGGTGCCATGGAGGCTGCGCGAATCCAGCATGCAAAGAGTATATCACGAGACATGTACGGAAGTGCCCCACCTGTTGCAATTGAGACGGATGAAAAGAAGCACAATGCTGCTCTTCGTGCTTCAGCTATCTCTATGGCGAAGAAGATTTATGACGTGCAGCAGCAGCAACGACTAGAAAGCGAATTTGGGCCATCTACTGCTCGCACAGGAGCGTCTGTAGCGCAGAGCCAGCAGATGGCCACCGGCGACGGCGATATCAAGCAACAGGCTATGCGCTATATCGGCATTCAGGAGGCTGCTCAGAAGTTAGCACAAGAGAGACTGGCAAAGATCGGATTCGACGAGAATGCAGCCTACCGAAGTTACTACGGATATGACCAACCGACTCGCAACAAGCTCTCCCTGCGCCGTGGACGCAACCGTGCACATAGTGCCTCAGAGACTGTGCCTCCTGAGACCTCGGATTCTGACGAAGATGATTTCCGTTCGAGGCGCATCCGCTCCCAGATGGAGCAGTTCAACAAGCAACTAGCTGATGTTGATGCCAAGAAACGCGAAAACGACCGCAAACTACTCCTTGCTGCCGCACAGCGTAAAGTTCAGGAACAAATGCAGGGTATGGATAAGAAGATCTTTGACGAAACTGGCAGGATGTCATCTACAATGGTGGATGATTGGGATGAGAAGGCGCGACAGCGTGCTGTTGCCAATTCAGAAGCTCGGATGGAGAACCACGGCAGAGTCCACATTGGCAACGGCAAGTGGATGGACCAAGGAGAAATAGACGCAATTGCCCAGGCAAGAATTCAGCCGACTCTCAACGAGATTACTGAGAAGACCGAAAAACGTCTAGCTGAAGACGAGAAGCGCAGAGCTGAAGAAGAGGAACGACGAATGGATGCGGAGCAAGAGAAGCGTCGTATGAGAATCGAGAAGGAGCGAGCCGATGAGATCAAAGCTGAAGAGAAGCAGGGCAGAGGTTAGTATTCTTACTCATATCTCTGATCACACTGCTAATGCTCTACAGATGAAGAAAAGAGGGCTGCTAAAGCGCGGGCGGCTGAAGAGAAGTTGGCAGCAAAACAAGAAAAAGAAGCAGAAAAGGCAAGAAAAGCAGAAGAGAAGCGTATGGCCAAAGAGGAGCGTCGCAAGTCAAGAGATGCACTGCGAACAGAGGCCGCCCGTGCTTCGCACGACAATGACGACTTATACCAGGAGCCGGGTCTTTCCACAGATGTCCGGCCTACATCCGCACATGAATCTGCTGACCCGACATCCCCCAATTCACAAGAATCTCCAAAAGGGCTAAAATCACTTCTCACTAAACTGAAGCGCCGCTCAAAGCATTCACCTGCCAATGAAGTCGATAATGATGGGAAGGAGAAGGAGACGGGCTTTATTGGTGGTGCAAGTCTTCACAACTCCACCTCACAGCCTCACTCTTCCGAGAATGCCACTCAACCAAAACGGGATTCGATAGATGGTTACGTCTCTGACAAAGCAGAGGAGCCAGTGGAGCCGGTCCACACGATACCAGCATACGTCCCACATGTCGATCCTGTCGACAAAGATCAGTATTCAGATGTCTCATCTATTTCCAGTCATAAGAATGATTTCAGACCGGTTAGAGGCAGACTAACTGAGAGAGTCGTTAGTGGAGGTACTGCAACATCTGGTGGAGAAAGCTTCGAAGAAGCAAGAGATTACTTCGACGAAAACTTAGCCCCACCACCGGCTTTCAGTTCTGATACGGAAGACGCGAAAAAGGGAATCTCGAGTCGAGAATCGAAATTTCAAGAAGTAGGCTTGTAGACTTGAAGTCAAAGGTCGAAGACTTCGAGACACATCCTTCAGGAATGAGCTCCTATATTCACCTACTGCAGGGTGCATCTAATTACGTTTTCTAGTAAACAGAGCGCGAATGCGTTGTACACGAATGTTTTATATTTTAATGACCGGGAGATTATGGGAAAATACGCCAGGAAATCGTAATCTAATGTATTCTGTTTCTGACAAGTTGCCCTATGCATAACACATACGAGCACTAATATTCGTGAGACCCTTGTTTTTCTTTTTCAGCAACTCGCAAGCTGCGAATTCATTTATATTAGAATAGTCGGGTTAGGAGTAGTGGGTCGGGATCGACTAGGCAGCCAGGATGCAGGTACGTGGAAATAGTTACTTGCTAGCGCACCATTGGTAACATATCAGGCAAATATATTACTATAGTTATGACTATATTGCGAAATGCAACAATGATGTATTTAAACTTGATTAAACTGCTTGTATTATACATTTGTGCAACTATGTAACTTGTGATCAAAAGCGTACGTTCTTAAGCCACCTTTACTTAGTGAGACTGTACTGTTATATAGCTGCGTATTATCGTTAAGCCTGCAGATACCGCCGTGCATACGCAACTACGACCACTGCAATCAGGGCTTATGGTAATTTCTGCCGAATGGAAGTATTGAGAAACATGATTCTGCATTCAAATAATTGCGCGTGGATGCTATTCACTTGGTATTGCTGCCTAAGATGCTGGAAAGCCCAGTTGATGAGTGGGTCGCCAGGCAGACGTCACTGGTAATAGCTATCCTTGGACTTACTTGTTTGGGTGCTTACATCATCACGGATAGGGCGATCCAGCGTATGTGGAAACAACACGAGCTCCTTTCTACGAAAAGCATCCCCTACCCCAGCTTCCACCCCGCCTTGAACACCCGTCTCTCATTTCCTATTGCGCGCTTTCGGAGTTGTGCATCTGGGTCTACTTCTTCTCTTTTCTTTCCTATACCCGATTCTTGCGCGCTCTCTCACTGCGGTGAGCTCGGAGCTGGACTGTCGCAAACATGGCCCAGCGCCAAGTTCCATTGCACGTCACACAGCCGACGCTGGTATGTTGTCAATTGAAAGTGTATTTTATGGGACATGCCTAAGCTAACAATTGGCAGCTCACGAACCTGAACATTCTCGTACGTTGTCTTAGCGACAAGTTGGCGGCGGCAGAACCCGCAAGGATCACAAAGCTGACATAGACTACAGCCGGCATCGATATCATGGCAAAACTGTGTATGTGGCTTCTCGACATAGCAAAAGTCAAAGCAAGATTACTTACAAGACATTCAGACACTTGAATCCGACAAGTACGTCTGCGTGCGCCAGGTCAACAACGAAGCCAACGCGCCCGCCGAGACCGTCATCATCGACCTCAAGAATACGAACAATGTTATTCGGAGACCTATTCGCGCGGATAGCGCTATTATGCACTTGACTGAGCCTATCATAGCTCTCAAGGCACAGGGCCGGACACTGCAGCTGTTCAACCTTGAGACCAAGGAGCGCCTGCAAACGTACAGCCACCAAGAGGATATTCAGTTTTGGAGGTGGATCAGTCAGACAACTCTTGCGCTTGTCAGCACGAAAGCCGTATATCACTGGGATGTCCTCGACTCGAAGAACGCTGTTGCGCCGCGCAAAATCTTCGACCGACAAGAGCAGCTTGAGGTATGCAGACTCGCCTAGGCATCGCTAATTATATCTAACCCGCTGTGTAGAACAACCAGATCATCAATTACGTGACCAACGATGACGAAAGCTGGTCTTGCTTGGTTGGCATCACCTCTAACCCTGCCGGTGGCATTCGTGGCAACATGCAACTTTTCTCAAAGGCAAGAAATGTGAGCCAGCCTCTTGAGGGCCACGCGGCTACTTTCGGAACTCTTCGCCTCGATGGTGCATCAACCGACACAAAGATCTTCGCTTTCGCAGTCAAGTCATCTACTGGAGAGGCCAAGATCAACATCGTCGAGGTTGACCACAACGCCGCGAACCCTGCCTTCCCGAAGCGCCTCATTCCAATCCATTGGCCCGCCGAGGGTACTGGCGACTTTCCACTGGGCATCCACATTGCACACAAGTACGGCATTTTAATCGTAATCACGAAGTTTGGTTTCATTCACCTCCACGATCTCGAGACTGGCACTGCTCTTTTCCTGAACAGGATATCGGAGGAAACAGTCTTCACTACCGCTCGTGATGACGAAGGCACTGGTGTAGTTGTCATCAACAAGCGAGGACAGGTGCTTCACACGACTATTCGTGAAGATACCTTGATTCCATACATCATGGAGAACCCGGCATGTGCTGAGATTGCCTACAAGTTGGCGTCAAAAGGTGGACTTCCAGGTGCAGACCAACTTTATTCGCAGCGATTCGAGACGCTCATGTCACAAGGAAACTACGCGGAGGCAGTCAAGGTCGCTGCCAGCTCACCGCGGGGTTTCCTTCGTACGATGAACACAATCTCCAGACTACGTGCAGTTCCCAGCCAACCTGGTCAGATCACCACGCTTCTGCAGTACTTTGGTCAATTGCTGGACAAGGGCGGTTTGAACAAAGAGGAGACTCTGGAGCTAGCTCGACCTGTGTTTGCGCAGGGCCGTAAACACCTCATCGAAAAGTGGCAAAAGGAGGGCAAGCTACACTGCTCCGAAGAGCTTGGTGACCTTGCTAAACCGCACGACCTGAACCTCGCTTTGGTCATCTACAAGGAAGCAAACGTGCCTCAGAAAGTTGTCGCGGCACTCGCAGAGCTTGGCCACTATGACCTCATTCTTCAATATTGCAACAGCGTTGGCTACACACCTGATTACAACGTCCTCCTTCAACATGTTGTACGTGTGAATGGAGAGAAGGGTGCTGAGTTCGCGTCTCAATTGGCAAAGAACGAGGGCGGCCCATTGGTCAGCATTGATCGTGTTGTTGACATCTTCCAATCCCAAGGCATGATCCAGCAGGCTACCGCCTTCCTTCTCGATGTTCTTTCCAATGACTTGCCAGAAGAAGGACACATGCAGACTAAATTGTTGGAGATGAACTTGCTCAATGCACCCCAGGTTGCAGATGCTATCTTGGGCAATGAGATGTTCCATCACTATGACAAGATGCGCATTGCTCAGCTTTGCGAGAATGCTGGTTTGCTCACTCGAGCCTTAGAACACAACGATGACCCTGCAGCCATCAAGCGCATCATTGTCCAAACCGACAAGCTTCCAGAAGAGTGGCTTATCAACTACTTTGGTCAACTGACTGTAGAGCTATCCCTCGAGTGCCTGGACGCTATGCTTACAACAAATATCCGCCAAAATCTGCAAGCTGTCATTCGCATTGCTCAAAAGTATTCTGACTTGTTGGGGGCTACTCGCATCATCGATCTCTTAGAGAAGCACCGTACGGCGGAAGGCCTGTACTTCTTCCTTGGCTCCATTGTCAATGTCAGCGAGGACCCCGATGTTCACTTCAAGTACATTGAGGCCGCAACTACCATGGGCCAGCTGAACGAAGTTGAGCGCATCTGTCGTGAGAGTAGTAAGTACTCCTTTTCGGAAAATGGTACAATTTCCGTAAAACATGATACTAACCTTACTTACAGACTACCTGAACGGTGAAAAGGCCAAGAACTTTTTGAAGGAGGCCAACTTGACCGAACAGTTGCCTCTCATCATTGTCTGCGACCGCTTCAACTTTGTACATGACTTGGTTCTTCACCTTTACAAGAAGCAGCAATTCAAGTCCATCGAGGTCTATGTTCAGCGCGTCAACCCTGCCCGCACCCCAGCGGTTGTCGGCGGCCTCCTCGATGTGGATTGTGATGAGAGCATCATCAAGGGCCTGCTGGCTTCCATTACACCATCGTCCATTCCCATCGACGAGTTGGTCGCCGAGGTCGAGTCGCGCAACCGCCTGAAACTGCTTCTTCCATTTTTGGAGCAAACCTTGGCAAGCGGTAACCAACAACAAGCAGTATATAACGCGTTGGCAAAGATCTACATTGACAGCAACAACGATCCCGAGAAGTTTCTGAAAGAGAATGATCAGTACGACACTCTTGTTGTCGGAAAGTACTGCGAGAAGCGTGATCCAAACCTCGCCGCGATCTGTTATACCAAGGGCCAGAATGATCTCGAGTTGGTCAACATCACAAACGAGAATGCCATGTACAAAGCTCAAGCCCGTTACCTACTTGAGAGGGCCGACTCTGAGATTTGGGATTACGTACTGAGGTAAGTTCATTTGTTACTTCACATCAATAATGGAGCCTGGCTAACTTGCTACCAGCCCTAACAACATTCATCGCCGATCACTTGTTGATCAGGTCATCTCATCAGCGGTACCCTCTTCTACCGACCCAGACAAGGTTTCAGTTGCAGTGAAGGCTTTCATCACTGGTGACATGCCTGCCGAGCTGATTGAACTGCTGGAGAAGATTATCCTTGAGCCTTCAACTTTCAGCGACAACCCTTCCCTCCAGAACTTGTTGATGCTCACCGCTTGTAAGTCTGATCGTGGCAGGGTGATGAACTACATCCAGCAACTTGACCAATACACTCCTGAAGACATCGCACAGCAGTGTATTGAGGTTGGCATGTATGATGAGGCTTTTGAGATCTACAAGAAGCACGAGAACCACGTCGAGGCCGCCAACGTTCTCATTGAGCACATTGTTAGCATCGACCGAGCACAAGAGTACGCCGACCGCGTCGACTTGCCCCAGGTATGGAGCAGAGTTGCAAAGGCACAACTCGATGGTCTCCGTGTCTCAGACTCGATTGAGTCTTACATTCGCGCCGAAGATCCGTCCAACTTTTTGGAAGTCATCGAAATTGCTACCCATGCTGGTAAAGACGAGGACTTGATCAAGTTCTTGAGGATGGCTCGTAAGACCCTCCGTGAAGTTCCCATCGATACAGCATTGGCTTTCTGCTTCGCTCGCACAAACCAGCTGGCAGAGCTGGAGGACTTCCTCCGCGCTACCAATGTTGCCGATGCTGAAGCTTCGGGAGACAAGGCTTACGAGGAGGGCTACCATGAGGCTGCCAAGATCTTCTATACTAGCATCTCCAACTGGGCCAAGCTTGCCACTACTCTTGTCCACCTTGAGGACTACCAGGGTGCGGTTGAATGTGCCAGGAAGGCGAACTCGATCAAGACATGGAAGCAAGTCAACGAGGCCTGCGTGGCAAAGAAGGAGTTCCGCCTTGCCCAGATCTGTGGTCTCAACTTGATTGTTCATGCCGAAGAACTAGCAGACCTCGTTAAGCAGTATGAGCGCAATGGCTACTTTGATGAGCTGATCAACCTTCTTGAGGCTGGTCTTGGCTTGGAGAGAGGTAAGCGTTCCTGGTCAACTTTTCCATGAGAAATACACTAATATCCTATAGCGCACATGGGAATGTATACCGCTCTCGGAGAGTCGCTTGCCAAGTACAAGCCTGAGCAAGTCATGGAGACAATCCGTATTCACTGGGGTATGTGTAGCTATTCAGTCTCACTGTCGAATACAACTAACATGGTAATCATTTAGGCCGTATCAACATTCCCAAGATGATCCGTGCGGTAGAGGAGGCTCACCTCTGGCCCGAACTTGTGTTCTTGTATGTCCATTATGACGAATGGGACAATGGTACGACACCCCACCCTGCATTCTGCACTTGTAAATATATTTAATGCTAACCTCTTCCAGCGGCACTGGCAATGATGGAGAGGGCCCAAGATGCCTGGGAGCATCAGGCTTTCAAAGACACGATTGTCAAAGCCAGCAACGTCGAGATTTACTACCGGGCACTAGGATTCTACCTTGAGCAACACCCCACTCTCTTGACTGACCTCCTACAAGCGCTTACTCCTCGAATCGATGTCAACCGTGTAGTCCGGATGTTTACCAAGTCTGACAACATTCCTCTGATCAAGCCTTTCCTTCTCAACGTTCAGTCACAAAACAAGCGTGAGGTGAACAACGCCCTCCACGAGCTTCTTATTGAGGAGGAAGACTACAAGACACTCCGCGATTCGGTCAACAACTACAACAACTACGACCCTGTCGACCTTGCACAGCGCCTGGAGAAGCACGATCTGGTATTCTTCCGACAGATCGCGGCCGACATCTATCGCAAGAACAAGCGGTGGGAGAAGTCCATTGCACTGTCGAAACAGGACAAACTCTTCAAAGACGCCATTGAAACCGCCGCAACATCTGGCAAGTCAGAGGTTGTCGAGGACCTGCTTCGCTACGTAAGTCGATCTATGATGTTGCTAGGGTACAATGCTGATTACTTTTATAGTTTGTCGATATTGGCAGCCGCGAATGCTACGTCGGTATGCTCTATGCCTGTTACGATCTTCTCCGACCAGACGTCATCCTCGAGATGTCGTGGCGCAATGGTCTTCATGACTTTACCATGGTATGTATCAGTCATTTTGTGTTACATTACATATACTAACATCTCGTAGCCATACATGATCAACCTCATTGCCCAACAGACAGCGACTCTTGAGGCGCTGAAGAAGGACAACGAGGAGCGCAAGGTTCGTGAAGCCTCGCAGCAGAAGAAGGAAGAGGATACGCCAATCTTGGGTTCGCGTCTTATGCTCACGCAGGGCCCTATGGGTTCTGCTCCGTCTCCAGGTCCTTATGGACAGACAAATGGCATTGCGCCACAGCCCACTGGAGGCTTCCGACCTTTCTAGGAATATGCAGCGTGGCAGATATGATTTCTTTGGAATGCAGGGGTGGCTAGGGTCAACTTTGACTTATGTATCGGCATTTGGTGGGGCATGCAAAAGCTAGCAATGGGTGCACCCATTCAAGCAGTACGGATGTATTTTAATGCAGATGACTATATGGTTCTATGATATGGTTTGTTATGGATGGTGCTGATGCAATGCATGCATTGATTAACTGGGAATATCTCGAAAGAAATGATTTTTGCTGCCGATGTGCAACTACTGGTATTCTTGTTATGTTGGATAGAAAATGTCCTGACTTTGTGTGTATGTGTGTCCCATTATGTTTGTTCTGGATGATAGCATGGCTATGTCATTTTTGTCCTGCATTCTATTTTGCCAAACAACAATTTTCTATGACAATTGATATGTCCGAAATATCAGGACCTTGCCCACATTTCTATTTGACAAACTTCTCTCGATGTTCTCAAACGATAAGATATCTAATGTCGTGGAACACAAAACTCACCATACAGTGGCTTCGTACAAGTCTGGGGAGAAAGTAACTGACAAATTACAGAGTTCCTTAATCCGACTGCACGTCTACAACGACCATTAATGCATCGGAGATATTCACGATGCACTAAGCCACCGATGCAGTTGGGGGGACGTGTTACATGGTATCATTTTGCAACCACGACCTAATCGTAAACCTAGACAATCTATTTTTTCTTCCTAGAATATAGACCATCAGGCATGCCCCTGCGATATTCTCACAATACTCACAATGATTTGCTAGCTATTGCTAAGCGACACGCCACCCCCTGGAATTATTAAGCGCCAGAAGCAGTTAGTATGTTAGGCGACCACTGGCAATTGCTGATGCATCATCACCAATGCAAGGGACGACAACGTTGTGACTCGTAGGACGAGACCGGATAGAAGCCAGCCGGAATGTAGTACCATTTCCTTTTCATGACTATAAAGCGAAGGTTGGACGTGACAGTTGAATTCTTGCCCGCATTTTCAGGACTTCCATTGTATATCTGCCATACCATCGCATCACTTTAATATTCACCATGCGTTCTTATAACTATATGACCCTATTCGCAGGCGCTGTTCTCGCGCAAGAAACTGCCACAGTCATAAACTTCTTCCAATTCGACAGCACACTCACTGTCCTGGGCTCAGACGCAAAGGCAACTACATTCCAAAACTCCTGTCCCTCAGACGCCGCCGGTATCTCTGCAGTGCCATCCGACTTGCGTATGTTGGAAACTTTAAATTTCTCAAATTGTGAATGATATTCTGATCCCATTACTAGTCCCAACCCCAGACGACGCATCGGCTACCCCAGCACCGACACCCGCACCTCGCATGCGCCGACAAGCCAGTGCTTCCGACGACGACTATGTCTTCTGCGAGCCCTACACAATCATCCAAGGCCCCGAGACCTACGAATTCCACCTCACCGACCCCGTCCCCGGCGCATGGACCGTTGACATGAAGTGCAGCTGGAAAGGTGAAATGACAAAAGCAGACTTGACCTGCGACGTCACTCAAAGCGGGCATATCCCTGCTCAAAGCGTCCAACTAGCGACGACCAGTGTGCTGCCTCAGAGTGAACTCCAGGAGATGGAAGCGTACCAGGTTGTGAGCTTGGTGAGCGGAAGTGGTGCGGCTTCGCCTGCTTCGGCTTCGGCTTCGGTGACGCCTACGCCTACGAGTACACCTTCGCGTACCGCATCGGGTAGTGGTGCAAATGTGCCGGCGAGCTCGGGATCGAATGCTGCATCGACGCCAAGTCAGGGTCTTGCGGCTGCTGGACCCCTGCCTACGGGCGCTATGAAGGTTGTTGGAGGTGCTGTTGGTGTTTTTGCTGTTGCCATGGCGCTGTAAGTGAGGTATGGTTTTTGATTAAGTATGTGTTAGGTGTTGATATTGTATACCCATATAACTGTAATATTCACCCCTATTCTTTACATCCGTCTCTTCAGAAATCTCTGGTCACCATGTCTTTCCTTTCATCATCGTCATGCCGCGTTTTGCTCCAGTCGACAGTGAATGCGTACCCCACGCTTTGCACTGCCACCTGGTGACGCGAGGTTTCTGCCGTTGCCTTGTAGTTTTCGCTTTCATCTAGAGTTGATCTCATGGTGACGCGCACTTTCGTTTGCTTCAGATTCCGCAGTGAGCGGTTCATTGTCCCCTATATAAGGCTTGCGGTTTGCCCGACCTTCTCCACCTTCTGCACCACCAGCCGAGAGTTGTACACTTCGATCTCGACAACAAGCAGCCATGGCAGCCCCAAGCACTGGGGTGTCATCCGTGATCCCAGCCAGATCGAAGTTGCAACCCTCGACCCTCAGGCGCCATGCATCCGCACTGGCTGAAACGTCGACAGAGACTCGGCCCACGGGTCAAGAAAATACCATGGTAGGTAACCCCCCGTCAGCACTATCCAATTCTCCACCTGCCCACTCTCTACAAGAGGAGTGTTTCCTCAGAGAGATTGCCGTGACGCAAGCGCTGGCCGCCAGCTTAAGTCGCGACTACGCCAAATGGCGCATCCTCGTCGAAAAGCGCTCAGCAGCGCTCGAAGCGGCAAACCAGCAGCTCGAAGCGGCCAAAAAAAGCTCAAAGACCGCGAGCACACCATTTCGTTGCTCGAAAAATGCAACGCCTCACTCAAGACCGAAAGCGACACCTCCTCAGCCCTAACCACCTCCCTCGCCTCCTGGCTCAAAGAAACAACCACAAGGCTCGACGAGGCCAACAAGAAGCTCGACGACGCAACCACCAAGCGCGACAATCTCGTCTTCCAACTCCAAGAAGCAAAGGCAAACATCATCAAACTCCGGCGCAGCGACCGCAACAAAGAGAAGGCGCAACAGCAAACCCTCCACTTCAAAGCTCTCCTGCACCGTCAATCTGCCAGATACACCAATATCATCTCTTCTAAATGCAACACCACCGCCGCCGCCCCATCTCCCAACCAAGACCCCTTGCAACCCATGCTTTCGGCAGCCATGAAGCGTATCGCTGCGCTCGAGGCAAGTGGGCGGGCATTGCTTGATGCGCTGGAGAGAGTGATGACAGAGAGGCAGTGGAGAAGTTACTACAATCGCAGGTGAAGATGGATGCGGTAGTGAGGGATAAGGGGTTTGTGGAGAAGATACGGGGGATGTGGCGGGATTTGGCCTAGGATTGAAAGATGGTGGGGGTGGAAGTCAGGTATGTTGTTTCATCGCATGCATTTTTTTTTTTGGTCTGCGCTTTTTCTGTTTGTTTGGGGCAGTTTGGGTATATGGCTTTTTGTACTGCTTGCGGTTATGGCGATGAGGCAAGTCGGTGCAGGATTCGACACTGTGGTTTTTGATATGCCGCTGCGAAAAGTTGGGATGAAGCACTGGACGTTACGATATGGTGCACCGTTGGGCAGGGGCGATACTCGACATTCCCATGTCCGCCAACTCACACCGGGCAATTTCCCTTGGGCCTTGGGGTTTTTTTTTCTCTACCTTACAATATATCATGACTCTTTTTTTTCGAAAAATAATTCGGAAAGTACTCAAGGGAAAAAAAAACAGGCATGAAGGGAGCATTTGTTTTTTTTCTTTGGGATTATTGTTCTAGGGAAAGTACATATGGTCGTCAATCCCATACTATGTATGACTTTAAGAACTAACCAACTTTTTTGCACGTATGGGAGAATTGTCAACAAAACAAAAGGAGGGAAAAAAAAAGAAAGTTGATCAGAATCTTTATTGTCTTTATGTTGAAATAGTAATAAACGACAAAAAAATCTACTTCATAAATGACGGCGAATCTGCTTTTATTGCCCCTCTCCCCACTTGGATAAAAAAAAAGTGGGATAGGCAAGTTTGCAGAAAAGATAAAGTTGACGTGAAAGGGAGGGGATAAATGGGTCTTCTCCGTATACATGGCTACTAACTACGAATGGGTATATAAGACGGAAGATGTAGGAGGAGGGTAAGGCGACGAACATCTTTTGATGTTGTCCACTTTTTCAACATGGCCGAGATGGGTGTTGAAAAACCAGTCTGGAACCATTCACGTGGGTGTGCAAATAGGGACAGATGCGCAAATAAACAAAAAAAAATTGGAGAATAAGCGGAGACCAATGCCGCGACTTGAAAATTACAATCATGCTAGTAGGCAATATATGGAGCAAGGGGGGTCAAGGAGGGGGTATCTCTTGCGCATACGCGCGCTCATTCGTACATATGCAGTTTGTGCTACAGCCAGCTTCAGTTTGGCCCTGTAGATTGCGATCCGTGTACATGGGGATCGCCAGGTATATTTGGTACGCCTGACACGCCATCACCGAGCAAACCGCTCATGTCGTGCCAATTCCAGTCATTCATGTTGTTGATGGTAAAGTCCATAAAATGCAGTTGCGTGTTTCGATCATAGCGGACAGTGGGATGAATGGGCGGACCGACGTACGATTGATCTGGATAGCCGCGGCTCTGCATGTCATCTGCAAACATGTACGTGCCAGCTGCAGGGGGTGATTGGTGGTACATGTGTGGGACGGCAGGTGGCTGCGTCAGCGGTTGAGTTGGGAGTGTGGGTTGTGGTGGAGGCTCGTGAGACTCTGCTTTCGGTTCGGAGATTCGAACGGGTGAAGCTAGCGAGTCGGCCATGGAATGCAATTCGGGGACGAGGGAGGCAAACTTCTCCAGTGTGCCAGGCATGTATGGGTTCCGGCGGTGGCGTTGGGCGAGGTCGGCAAGCTGGGAGAGGAGGATGCGAGATTCAGACATGTCGGTACCCTCGAGTTTGTTTAGACAAACCAGGTCCAGAACTAGTGCTGAGCTTGAAGCTAGCATGTACCAAATGTCGAAATTGACAACGGCATCAAACTTTGCAAGATGATCGGACTTGAGCAGCAACTGGGCCAGGTCGCGGCCGGATTCCGAACAGGCGTCAGCCATTGCTATCAGAGCTGGATTGGCCGAGTCGGTACCGGTTTTGGACAGGGTAGAAGCCCGGGCAAGGAGTGCTGAGCGACACAGAACAATCATGGTGTAGTGATAGAGACCGTGCATCATGATCAGAGTGCGTTGGCAAGGGGGCGGGGTAGTGTCAATGGCTTCTGGTTGCAAATGCTGTGGGAGCGTCTCCTTCCACCGGTTCAGGTCGCGCAGGGCAGATGCGGCGGGGGACAGAGGTCCGACGTACGCCTCATCGCTCGAATTTGGTTTGATTGTCCTGGGCGCACGACATACGGTGCCCAAGAGGGCCCACATGCGACAATAGGCGGCCATGAGGCCAGGAAGGCAGTTTACGGTCTTGTCACTGGGGTAGCGGAGCTTTCCACCGCCGACTTCAATTGCGCTGGGGCGGTCGTAGGAGGATACCTGCATGTTCTCAAAGCCGTATAGGGCCCACCACAGCATCCTGCGCGTATCCCTGGCGAGTGGCGTGCTGCCTGCGCTCACACTGTCCTGGTGCAGGCCAATAGCGTGGGCTATGCGGATGGCGGCGCCCGTCAGGTTCCAGCAGGCGTCGCGGTGGTTGGTGTTGTGCAGGTGGGCGGCAGCGAGGACCAGGGCCTGGACAGCCGTGACGCTCGAGGTGAAGATGACGCCTGGGAGCAGCTTCTGGACACGGTGCCACCACAACCGCTCCTGGTCCTCGGCAAAGGGGACGCGGGCAACACGGCGGGCGAGCAGCAGCATGCAGGTGAAGGTGCATAGCCAGGCGGGGTCTGCATTGCGGGGGTCTGCGAGCCAGGCATCGTAGGCCTCGCGGAACGAGGGCTCATGCAGGACGGGGATATCTGGGTGGATGCGGTCGAAGAAGGTGCGGATGAGCAGCTCGAGGGTCGGGCGCTGGCTCGGGGCGAGGTGGGCGGCGGCGGTGGTGGGATCGAGGGAGGCGGGCGCGTTGGACAGGGCGTGGTGGTGGTGGTGGTGGTGGTGTTGTTGGTGTTGTTGGTGTTGATGCTGATGTTGGAGATGGTCGCCGGCGTCAGGCGATGTCGAGGCGGCATTCTTGCCAAAGAGGACAAACTCGCGCAGAGGACCACGGCCGACCAGCGTGCGCAGCTTGAGGTGAAAGGCAAAGGAGCTGGCAGGCCCAATGTACTGCACCTGGCCCTGCTGGTCTGGCAGCAGCGAGACGGTGTCGTCGCCGTCCGGGTCGGCAGCATCGTCGTGGTCGGCATCGCCCTGAGCGGCTACGGATTCTGGTAGGGGGATGCCGTGCGAGGTAGCGAGTTGGCGCAGGGCGTCGGTGCTGGAGACATCGGCCTCTGGCAGCAGGCCCTTGACGAGGGCCTCGAGCAGCGCCAGGCGGGTCCCGAGGCCCTCGACGCTGCCGTACAGGCGCTTCTTGCGAGGCTGCGTGGTAAGACACTCAATGTTGTGTACCATGCAGTACCGGCACGCGTCCTGGCCAGGCTCCTTGCGGCATTTCTGCTTGCGCGACTTGCATTTGTCGCAACTCGTCTCGGTGCGCTTGCGTTTGTCGAGCGGGACTCGGCGCGAGTTTGTTGTCGGCGCGGGCGTCGAGGAGGACATGGGGGCGGGATTCACGACGCAGGGAGAAGAAGAAGCATGGTGGTCGTGGTGGTCGTGTGCACGTCTCGACCACGCTGCCCACTCGTCCAAAACTGCCGCTGCCAGTGCGAGATGCGAAAGCGATTGCGCCGAACTTTTCAATCGTAGTGCAGGGACTCGGTGTCGCGGCCAGCCCGCCAGCCTTCCCGGTCCGTCGGGAATTCGCCCACTAACAGTACACCACCACCACTACCGCTACCACTGCTACTACCGCTACTGCTACTACACCTCCACCACTTCCCGTACACTACCACCACCTCCTCCACCATCGTCTCCCTGCCCGTGGGCCCTGCCTGCCCCGCCGCCGCCTCCGCCGCCGCCTGCCACTGTGCGCCCTGCCGCCTCGCCCTGCTGCTTCGCCTCACATCGCCGATGCATGTGTGAATTGTGTCGACACCCGTCGACAGCCATTGGCACGCCAGCTCGCTCCCAGGCTGCGTGCGGCTCGGAGGCATGCTTTGGGCCTGGTTGCGCCACCGTTTGATGATGCGGGGAACTCGGATGCCAACCGACAACGAGTGCGACCACGGCCAGGCTACACTACGCCAGTCCGACTACGCCCGCCATGTGTCCAGAGTAGGTAGTCGTACCCAATCAGAACCCTCCTGGCGCACATGACTCGGCCCTGCTCTCCTGCACGATCGATTGCGCCCCCCATGACTCAGCCTATCGCCGCTGCATGTCCTCCCATCCCTTCTGCATCCGTCCACCATCTCTACCCAGATGTTCCCGTTGCGAGGCACACGCCGCCATTCCCCGCAAGGCCTAGCAGCGGCATCTTCCGTCTACCATCACCACCACCATCGCTATTCTTACCCTTGTGGGCAACACCACTCGCCGACCTTGATTTCTGCCACGCTACATCCTACTACACGCCTGCCACCTTGCAGAGCACGCCAAACCCCTCTCCACCCAGCAACAAGTGGGAAAAAACAAACAAAACGAGACCAACAGCCTCTACTAGCCGTGTTTCGGACCACGAATTGTGTACCAACACCACAGCAGAACCCCTTCTGCCCCCTTCCACCTGCATCCTCCGTGCCGCCCACCACCGCTCTACTTACGTTTTGCTAGTGCCACTTCAGGCACCTGCACCTACCCTACCAGCTGGTTTCAAAGCCCCAAGCACCAGGGTCCGACCACTGCCACTAGCCGACGCCAGTTTCAAGTCGTCGGTAGGCCTTAAAACCCATGTACCGTATCAATGGCTACACTGCACGGTACTTCGGGGATCTGTTGTCTACAGATCGTCGGCTGGTCTAGAGTCTGGGCCATGTTCAGATACCAAAGGCCCGAAAAGACCCACCCGAATCCTTCCTCGTGTCCCGGTACTGCTTCCGCGTGCCGCGCAAACTCGAAAATGCCCTCTACCTGTCATCCATGCCTCAATCATCCTCTCCTCGCCCAGCCATATGCACTTCCGCTGACACGTTTCCATGCAACTGCATTACTCCCCAAAGCACGATCCGCACCCACCCACTTGATTCCATGCTCCCCTGGCCGCTGCGCTTTTGCATCTTGCGCCATCGGCTTGGTAATCCTGCTCCCAATTCGGGGCATGCCGACTAAGTACAATGTCATTCCACGGCATTCACGGCTCACTTTACCCTTTCCAACACTGTGCCAATCTCTCCCGATCAAGTCTATACCCACACCTACTCTCCGCTTCGGGCACAGTAGGCATCAAATGGGCCATTGCAAGATACTCTTGGTCAATCACCCCCTGTCGGAGCCATTGTCGTCACAAGGGCGAAGATCGCATGCACTTTGGACAGCGGAGCAACTCGGGAATAATTGCACCGCAGGGGGGGTAGTGCTAGCTGAACATTATTGCTATTGCTATGGCGGTCAACCGCACCAATGCAGGAAACATGACAACATCATAGCTAATGCCTAGCATCTTCCACATGCTGATCAGAAGAAAAAAAAGCGCCTTCAGTCTTATGCATCGTCTCCAACCATGCGCCATTTACTCATCGTCTAGGCATATGCCTGCTTGTCCTACCACATACGCAATCGCCCACCTGACCGCACTTACAATTGCGTAGGGTAGTTCAATGTCTCAATCTTGTCAGGATATGCCAATCCCCCCTGCTTCCTTACCTCATCCATGACCTCCATGATCAAGATGCTCTCATCCAGGCCCAGGAACCTGCCCTCCTTCCGGCCGTTGATGATGGCATCAGCTGCCTCGTCTGCCTCCCAGAACATGCCCTGACCCTCTCCTTCTGATTGTAGTGAGCCACCAAAGCCGTTGTACCAGCCACTTCCCTTACCTGGGCCCGGGATCGGAAATTCCTTGGATTCGACCTTGCCGTCCTTGGTAATAATCTTGGTCGAGCGGGGCCGGAACGACGACCCAAACACTTGAATCTCGCCCAGTGGTCCTTGAATACGAACAAACGGTGTGTCCATGTTTCCCCCAGGCGAAGTAGCTACACGAAGAGAGGTTGTGGCTACAGCATGCGCCTCACCGCCTTCCTCCTTTGAGCGTGGAAACCGCAGGATCACGGTGCTGTGCTCATCAGCCATTCCTGTCGGCTCGTAGTTCTTGACAAAGGCTTGTAGCTGGGGCGCCTGGCGCGTCTTCTCGGGCTGCGTGTGGTATATGGTCTGGAAGACCCAGGTCAGTGCGTAGATGCCGAGATCAAGCAGGGCGCCACCAGCCAGGTCTGGGTTGACCATGCGGTTCTTGCCATCTGCAAAGTTCTTCTCAGGGTCGAGTGCCATGCTGTTATCAGAGAGGACGCGCGCGACGGGTCCGATGCGTCCAGCAGCGATTTGCTCACGTACATATATCGACAGAGGAAAGTAGCGGGTCCATACCGCCTCCATCAGAAACAGGTTCTTTGACCTGGCAACCTCGGCAAGCTTCCGTGCCTGGGCCGCATTGACAGTAAAGGCCTTTTCGCACAGCACATTCTTGCCTGCCTCCAAGCACAGCATTGCATTCTGGTAATGGTGCGAGTGCGGCGTGGCAATGTAGACAACGTCAATGTCTGGGTTCTTGACAAACTCCTCGTACGATCCGTATGCCTTTGCGTCCGACGGCGCGCCGACCTCCTTGAGAAAGTCTTTGGCACGCGATTCCGACGTCGACGACGCGGCGGCAACAACCGTGTGCTTGAGATGGTTCACGCCACGAGTCGTGGGATCGCACAACAAATCCCTGGTACTATTGTTGTCCCGTCAGCCTGCTGCCATAGCCATCTATGGTGGGGGGTGGGACGTGGTGGCACCATGGCGGGGTAAACCATTGCAACGTACAAGGTGAGGGCGATGCCTCCTGTAGCCAGGATACCCCAGCGAACCGTCTTTGGTGATGCCATTGTCGATTTTGCTATTGTCTATTTCGTCCTTCCTTGTCTGGGAAAGCAATTGGCAGTGTCAAAGTGCTAAGCAACAGTAACAAAGAGTGCTGCGTGGGCAGCGAGGGTTTGTTGATGATTTGTACAGCTAGGTAAGCTGCAGAGCTCAAACGTCATGGAACTGCTACCCCACTCTTTTGCCGCCCCTCCATTCCGTCTTCTTGCCGGTGCCTAAAGGAAACGACGGGCCGCGGAGCGTAGTGCGAGGCGATCGCAGATGCAGGGAGGACATGACTTCTCGAGTGCATTATACCGTTTTTGGCCCGTGCAGTTTGTATATTCACGTCTTACTATGGCGCGATGCATTGTTCTAAGTAACAACAGACCATTTCTATTCATCAGTATATCCCAACTTGAGTCCCAACACACGACGCTATCTTGGTCATCCTCTGTCTCCAACTCAACCCTGCCTAACCACCCACTCTAGCCATACCCGCTCTCCAGCTTCAAACATATAACCTATAGTACACTATTACCCTTGTCCGCGACCCGCACGTCTGATGTGGATCTCCAGGGCACTTTGTCGAACACTCGGCCATCGGAACTGCCACGGTGCCAATAGAGGTATTCCCGCACGAGCATCCAGTTCCATCTCCAAGGAAAAAGTAACCAAAGTTGGAGCAGATTTTCGCGCATTCCAATGGGCTGTTGTTTGGCAGCCTCTGGTAGGCTTTGCCAGAATTGTTAATGCCGTTGTTGTTCTCGACGCGGCAGGTCCCGGGCAAATACATAAAGGACTTCTTGTTGTTCAACTCTGTTTGCTTGGCTGCGAGCTGCGCTGATAGTGTCTTCTCGCGGTTCACAAGCTCTTGTTGCTTGGATGTTAGTTGTGCTTGCAGTGCCTTCTCGCGGTCCAGCAGCTCTTGTTGCTTGGAGACCAATTGTACTTCTAGTGTCTGCTCACGCTCCAGACACTGCATGTTGCTCGTCTGGCACTCGTCTAGTGAAGGACAGGCGGTCGCGTTGTCTCCAGTTGGCGAGGGGACTGGCTGCTTGAATATCAGGCCGTTTGTGCACGTGCATGAGCAGTCGTGGTTGTTTAGTGACGGGTCAGTACAAGTGATTGAGGGACTAGCGCCTATCCATTGGTGTTAGATGTGCTAAATGCTACGGTTCTTAGGTTAACTTGCCGTTCTCGCACTCGTACACGGTTCCAGGGAGGTCGAGTCCGCCCATGGTATATTGCATATCATTGGCAAAGACATTTGTTGTGTAGAGGGCGGAAACAGCGAGGATCCAAGAGGCACGCATCGTAGCTTCAGCTAAGTAAATAGAATGTAAAAAATGTAGGTTTGAGACTGATTGTCAGAACGGCTTCGATAGGTGTGGTTTTATATGCCTTCGTTCTCTATCTATTTCTCGGGCAAAAGTTCCATCTCTTCATGCGGCATGAAAAAGTACTGATTAAGATGCATATCCGGATTGCAGGCGGTGTGCTGGATGTAACGATGGGGCTCCCGGAACTTGGCGAAGACACCTTCCCTTCGAGCCTTTGCTTTTCGGTCCCTTATTCTTTTTCCCGCTTCCCATTCTCAAAAATCTTCGTTTGTGCAACATCTATCTTTCCCATCGTCACCTGCTCGACCACATTACCAGTCGCCGAATCATTCTATTGCATAAATCATTCAATAACTAAAGTAGCTTGGAAAGGAAAAGAACGAAGTGTCAATACTATGCCTCCAAACCCCTTCCATCCCGTACACCACTTCCATTCACACACACACATACACATACACATACACACATACACATACACACACACACACATACACATACACATACACACACACACACACACACACACACACACATACACATACACACCCTCTCTAGTGCAAAGCCACCCGAACAAAACAAATACCAAATGTCTACCGAGATAAAGTTCGACTTTTCTTAAGTATCCCTAGATGAATAAACCAATCTCTCTTTCCAGACATCGACTTGACTGAGTCTTTCTCGCAAGCCCAATAGCCCTCTAGTATATACTAAAAACTCCTCGGTATTCAAAGTGATCCAGCCGGAATTCTGGATATCACTACACTATTACTCGCAATACCGCAAGCCACAAGCGTCGCCGGAGCGGATACACGGACGGACTACTGCAACGTGAAAAAGTACTGCTGGGGTAGGGTAGTATGTGGGGTTTCGGGAAGACTGGAGAGTAAGTGAGGAAGGTAGAGACGGTGTGGGATAGGGTGTAGTGTAAGAAAACAATATCCAGATATGTAGCTGCTGATTGGTGTCACGTGCAGTTGTTACTCAGGTCATGTGCCAGCACAGACTGGAAAAGCATTCTCATACTTGAGGTATTAGGAAAGAGGTACAGGAAAAACTATGACTCTTGCAGAATCAAGCGCCGGTCGTTGAGAAGGAAAGTAATTTTCGAAAGTACATGTGGTTAATATCCAGCACAGCTAGCCGATTGGTTCATGACAAGACAGCCTCGCACAACTTGCGACCCGACACTGTGCCCCCTGGACCTATCAGCACACGAACACAAACTAAACCCACGTTGATAGTACGACCCATTACTGATGTT
The DNA here is from genome assembly GCA_026262445.1 of Bipolaris bicolor. Taxonomy (NCBI): domain Eukaryota; kingdom Fungi; phylum Ascomycota; class Dothideomycetes; order Pleosporales; family Pleosporaceae; genus Bipolaris; species Bipolaris bicolor. The sequence goes on along the minus strand of JAODYD010000011.1, from coordinate 520,265 downwards.
GTCATACATGGACGTAAAACAAGCTTCTTGCCAAGCTACAGATCCGGGGATTGCGCGATTTGGCATGTGGCGTGTCTTCATTTAAACAAATTACTTTCGATAGCTTATCGACTTAATATATCGACTATTAGCGAGGTCATCTCAAGTCACAGTCACTTCAATGGGAACAATTGTACGGCTGCAGCTGACCTCACATAGTAAATCGAACCCCCACTAAAAGCACATGTTATTCCATCTTGGATTAAACAATGGACGAACAAGCGAGAAATTGAGAAAACATTAGAATGCCCATGGAATCTTGGAGACACCCAATGCTGTTCTCCTACGACCCCACTAGAGTCCAACTAGACGGAACCATCACCCGCCGGGTCCTATATGCCATTCGTATTATATACAAATGGTCCACTAGGGAGGCGAGGCCTTGGGAATACCCCAGCGCTCACTATGAGAGTGCCCACGCGTCACAGACGAGGCCTTGCAGACCGATTAATATACATCCCACCCACATTGTACCACGTGTGGAAGACTGAACCCGGATCCGGGTGAAAAACAAGCTTTGCGTTTATACATCCAGGTCATCCGACCTGATATGGCTCAAAGCCCCGCCTGTAGAGACGTGCTGGAAGCGACATGCAACTGAGCATGCAGTGTAGTGTTTAGCTGCCTATATCTCAGTATAAAAGGATTGTAATATGTAGTACACTGTCACATTAGAAGTCATTTCTCATCATCTCCTATATCTTCTTGTGTAGGCAAACGCCATACAACTTCCGTGATGAAGAATACACTCCTACTAACCGGCATATCTGCCTTTGCATCCCATGTTGCCGCCCACGCAACATTCCAGGACCTCTGGGTCAACGGAGTAGACAAGATATGTACCCTCCAAAACCCATTGCTTCCACAACACTAACATCCACCCACCAGGCCACCTGCGCAAGACTCCCCAACAGCAACAGCCCCGTCACCTCCGTCACAAGCAACGACATCCGCTGCAACGCCAACCAAGGCCCTGCCGCCTCCAAATGCAGCGTCCCAGCCGGCACCACCGTAACCATCGAAATGCACCAACAAAACGGCGACCGCTCCTGCGCCAACGAAGCCATCGGCGGCGCCCACTACGGCCCCGTTCTCGTCTACCTCTCCAAAGTCTCCGACGCCTCCACCGCCGACGGCTCAACCCCTTTTTTCAAAATCTTCCAGGACACCTGGGCACGCAATCCATCGGGCGGCGGCGGCTCAGACGACTACTGGGGCACCAAGGATCTGAACAAGAACTGTGGGAAGATGGACGTCAAGATTCCTGCAGACCTCGCTGCGGGAGATTACCTACTGCGTGCTGAAGCTATTGCACTGCATGCAGCGGGAAGCACGGGCGGAGCACAGTTCTACATGACGTGCTATCAGATTACCGTTACAGGAGGCGGCTCGTCGGTCCCATCTGGCGTTTCTTTCCCGGGCGCGTACAAGGCGTCTGATCCGGGCATCTTGATTAACATCTACCAGAAGCTTGCGTCGTATGTTGCCCCTGGCCCCGCGGTCATTTCGGGTGGCACCGAAGCGGTTGCTGGACAGGCGGGATCGGTGGTTACGGCTACGGGGGGACCGCCGGCTGCTACGCCGACTCAGACGAGTACTACGTTGAGGACGTCGACGGTGGCGACGTCTGCGGCGCCGGCGCCGACGAATGGGGGTGGTAGTGGGGGTTGCTCGGTTGCGAAGTTTGGGCAGTGTGGAGGGAGGGGGTTCACGGGGTGTACGACTTGTAAGTTTTATAACATGGAGAGGGAATGTGTGGAGAAATGTCGTTTTACTAACTATGCATAGGTGCTTCTGGATCGAGTTGCAAGGCATCAGGTGAATTTTACTCTCAGTGCTTGTGAAAAGCTCGATATGAAAATGAAGCATTCATATGCTTTTAGGACTACCTTTTCTGTAAATATTTGTTGACCTGTTAACTACTCCTTTACATATCTATCCATCCGCCTCCATTTCGGAGTTGATAATCGTAACCCACATCCCAACACCAATTTCCCTAATCCTTTCTCTCACATGAGGACCTATCAATGCAACTATTTCTGGCACCTAGCATAACTCCTAATACCCCATACCCACCCACCAATTTTCACATAATGATTCCGGAATAAAACCACATCAAGCCACAAACGCACGCTCCCTTACGCATCCAAATCTTATTCCGAATCCTCCCACCACATTCCCACCCTCAACCCACACAACTCCGAACCAACCCCTCTTTCTCTCTAGCAAACTCCCCTCCCCTGCACCTCCGGAATAAAACTCCCACTCCCCTCTTCTCATCTCACATCTCCCATATCTCCCCGCGCGCCTATCAAACAACACAAGTACCTTCGGCATTGGACGCCTAACCCTTTCCCCACCCCTGCACAACACATACCTCAACTGCTGCCTAAGCCCTAAGGCTGATGCGCGCCATGTCGACTCATACTGACCACCGCCCTTTTCTAACTCCGCTTACTTCTGTATGCTCAGCTGCCGCTGTGTGTGTGTGTGTGTGTGTGTGTGTGTGTGTGTGTGGGAGGATGTATTCCGAATGGTGCGGTATACGTTTTTGTTACATGCGGGATGGCAGGGAGGTGACCGGTGAGAAAGTCATACAGCCCTTGATTCAAAGATATATATATATATATATATATATGGGGAGGGTTGGGGTAGTGGGATATCGACATCACCGTCACAGCAAGTTTCATTTTACACTACTTCAAGACGGCTTTTGTATGAAATACACTTCTTTTTTTATTTTTAAGAATAAGATATCAAGACTGCGAATAATGTCGCACGCAAATCCTACCACTGCTACAGCTACAATCCACGCACCGCCCGTGTACTCGACTCTCTCGCCTCCATCATATACCGCATCCGCGTCTGCATCCTCCGATACAAATTCTGTTCGCTCCGCTGCATCTGTGTCGAAGAAAGTGCTTGGTAGAATGTGGAGTTCGCGACGTAAGTTCACTAGCCTCTCTTTTCATGTGGATGTGGGGAAGGGAAAAAGAGAGAGAGAGAGGAAGACTGACTGGTGGACTAGATGAGGAGGAAAAGGGAAAAGTGAAGGAAGAGAGGCAGAGGAAGTTAGAGGAGAAGGAGATCAGGGCTGAGGCTAGGGCTGTGTATTTTGCTTTGCAGTAAGGGGGATGGGGTGGGGAAGTGAGTGTTTGTGGAGATAGAAATTGCCGGGGTTCTTTTTGGGAAAATTGTATGGTTAATGGTGGTTTTGGGGTTTGAGGGAAATGATTTAATAGATAATTTGGATTTCAGAGGGGAGTTTTTTATTTCTTTTCTTGGATGTACGGTGTAGTACGTGTGAATGGAGTTTGTGATGTGGAGTTTCTTTCAGAGATAGAATAAAGATAATGATAAAATATAGGTAGGACACGACTAAGGCAAATCTTTTCAAGAGAACATGTGCAGAGAAAAACAAGAACTGGTAGATAGATTGAAGTGAAAAATTAGTCTGGATAGAGCAAGGCAATAATCGGCATTGGATGATGTTAAAATCGTTCAATTGATGAATGTAAAATTGTCTATTAGAATTAGAAACGTCATAATGATTTCTCAAAAGAAAAAGAAATGAAACGATACAAAAAAACTCCATCCAATTTCCCTAAAGGCTTGCAACTGCCCGTGTCCAGGATTACAGCCCATCATATCAACTACCAACGCAAACGCATTTAAAGACACACAAAAAACCCTTACTCCTCACAGTTCGTCCCGCACGATGTCCTCCTTGCGCCTATATAATCCTCCTTACTCTCCTTACCACCTTTACTCCCCTTACTCCCACCCGTCGTTTCATCCGTCTTGGTGCGCTCGGGCGGATGCCGTCTAACAAAGCACTCACCAACATGATGACCCTCTTCACACGACACAACCCACTTACCCATACCATAATCATCGGGCGCAGTTCTTACACCCCTTCCTCCACCTCCTACAATCAAGTTACCAGGCCGGTACTTTGGATCCGCACGCATGCGTTTGATGACGCTGCAGTGGATCACGGCGTTGGCGGGTATATCACGTGTCTCGCCTTTAGGTAGCGGCCAGCGGATAGCTTTCCAGCTGCCGTCTTCTTGCAGGTCCATGCGGCGGAAGGGGAGATACTCCATTATGTTCCAGGAAATAACGCCCATGCGGTTTACGCCGTTGTTGAACTGCAGGACGTCGTGAATGCGGCCTTTGGTCGCGGCAGCGTTGAGGTGCTGGTGGAAATGCGTGTCTGGGGTTTCGCGGTGGTGCAGGAGAATAGTTTCGTCGTCGGTGTAGCCCGTGATTCCACTGGAAGTGATTGCGTCGGCGTCGGTGGCGGAGGGCGAGGCGGGGTCGACTTCGATGGTTGGGACGTCGTTGTGGGTGTGGGTACCACCGCCGGGCATGGCGTTTTCGTGGCAGCAGCTCAAAGCTTCTAGCTTCTCCTCGTCGAATTCGAGACCGGCTTTTTGGGCTTCGCGTACCATCCAGACGAGAGGGACGTGGCTTAGTGCTGCGTCACCGTCCTCAATGGGCCAACCGCCTCCAATATCCTACACCGCGTTAGTTTTTACCAACAGTGCTATCATGTTAAGTCTGCACTTACAGCATGGCAACCGGGAAACCAGACTTCTTTAATGTCTTGTTCGCCTTCTTCGTCTTCTGAGTTGTATGTTGCGTGAGCATCGACTGATCTCATCGAGGGAGTAGGCGAGCGATTATTGTACCCTCTGCTTGAACTGCGCACTCCCGAAGTGTCATGAGGGTTTCTAAATCGCTCAGGAGGAAGCAGATTCTCACTTCGACCTCTGTCTTCCTCATTGTGGTTGTCTTTTTCATCAACATGCTCGTGACCGCCATGACCGTGAACCATGTCCTTCATCTGGTTCAAATGCTTATGGCGGTGCTTATAGTACATGGACCTGTCTGGCTTTTCCTGGGAAATCAAGTCTTGTCGAAATTTTGCGCGGCGCTCGTCGATTGAAACCGCATGTCGGATGACGTGGGCGCTACTTCGTGCAGTGTATGGGAACCTGCTGCGCTGCATCCATGCATTCTCAAAAGCCGGGACACTGTTGACAGTATCGAAGAGACCAAGAAAGCGGATAGGCTTGACAGGACGGCTAAAAGTCTCTCTGAAAGCGCACATGAACTCGAGCTGTTTATGTTTTTCTGACTTTTCACCAGGCTTTCTGTTTTTCTCCTCTTCTGGAACTCGACATTGCCATTTTTGAAATGTCCTGAAGCTTGGTCAGCAGGATCTCGTCATGTCTGTGAAAAAAACTTACTTCCACGCAAATTGGCACATCTCTTCATTACCTGCCTACTAAGGGTTAGAATAATGCGCAATATACTGCAATGATCAGATACTCACTGAAAGTAAACCGACATGATCCAGCATTTCGGCAAGAAAGCGAGCGGTATAGGCGCCTCGCGAGAAACCGAAAAAATAAATGTCATCTCCAGGGGTGTAATATCGCATCAAAAACTACAGGTCTGTCAGTCAAACAGATCGTAGTAACTGAGATTATCGATTGCAGGAGTTCTGTGTAACTCCGCTTAGAAAGAATTTGCTAACATACCTTGTATCCTGCCATAACGTGCATGTCAAAGGACGTTCCTGGTGGCGTTAGATTGTGCAAAATCACCAACAAGGGCGAACCTACCAATTGCACTGTCTTTTGCTTTGGCATACCATGACTGGAATCTTTCCCATCGGCCTGTTCTGGTCATGGAGCCATTGGCTTTGGTGATGTAAGTGCCAATACCCGGCTGGTAGTAATGAAACTGGTCATCGCCATTGCGATCAAGCATGCGATAAATTTTGAGAATATTACTGTCTGAATCTGTGCCAGAGAATTTGTTACCTGTGCCATCGAAGCACAAGACAAACTTCTTGATTACGTGGCCTTGACGGTGCGGTGTAGCTCCATAGTCCATTGGGTTTTCGCTGCGAATGGATGTGGCAAGCTGGGGTACAGGCATCTGAGAACGCAGCTGCTCGGTATTCTTGGAAGTCATGTTGGCCAAGTCAAAATGCGAGCGGGAGGGGCTCGTGGTTTGGGGAAGATATCAACCAGGTCTTGGAAAGTGGGGATTTCAATGCATCAGACACGTAAAGAGATATCTACCGGCAGCAGAAGGCCGAGGAACAAAAGTCTGCAACAGGGTTATGCGCGTCTCTTCTCCTCCACATTAGCTGGCGCGTGGTTTTCTGGCAAGCAAAAGTGTCGATCCCCAAGATTGATGCAACATGCATAAAGTCACACCCACCTACGGCTCGATGGGACAGCGCGCTGATGAGACCGAGCCGTCCAGGAGCCAGTAAGAGGCCACTGGTAGATTTTAATCGACTCGGTTTATCACATGCATTGCACTGATATGCAATAGACTAGTAGGGCGAGCTAGTTTGCCTGAGTCTCCACCTGCCGCACACGGAGACATGAGGCGCAAGTGGCCCGGATGCGAAGGCGAAAATCAACAAAATGCACGGTGAAGACTCGAGACAGACCGCTCCCATGTTTTGTTGCACGTCAGTGCAAAAGAAAAGGAAGCGAAGCATGAGCTGAGGTGACATGGGGACAAGACATTGGAGGCAGGGGTTGACATCCTGATGGATCAAAAGGTGCCTAGTGAAGGCAGAGTATGCAATTGTTACGAACGGTGGGCGTAATGACGGAGTTGCTTTGCTTGGGCGCGGAGAGTCATGTAGTGCCATGAGTTGTGTCGATCGGCGGTGATGTGAGGAGCTGAGGTCAATGGGGTCGCCGACACTGGCTGCTGAAAAGCATGTCCAATCTCGTCCGCATGCGGCTTAGCGCCTACCCTGTGGCCGATCAATTACGGGCCGCCGCTGAGATCCCTCCTACCCCACCCACCCTTGTTCCGTCTCGTCTATCGATCGTCGCCGTGCTTGATCTTGTCCATTCCTGGTCCGCCACAATAACCGGAGAAAAATGGCCGCTTCCACAATAGTGTAGCTACTCACTAGAACGAGCGGCACGCGCATGCTAACTCTGGAGAAGGAGACATGATGAATCACCGTTGCAGAGATTGAGCATTCCAACGCTGTTACACCAAACTTAGTGCTCGTTGCACAAGGATTTAACCGGACCTTTTGGGCGACGTAGATGTTACCCGCTGAGTTTGGCGCACCAGGGGATCCTCCCCAGCAACATAGCACGCAGCGCCTGTAGCCCGGTCAGCGTGACCTTGCATATCCGGGACAGGCCGCACACCGCGGAAAGGCGGCCCCTAGCGCCCTACTCGACAGGGTAGTTATGGAGGCTTGTTCACGTGCTTCTCCGCCAGCCACCACCGCAGGACGGCCTCCCGCTACCTCTCCTGCTCGCATTATCCAGCTACCCGCGAATTCCGCTCCTGTTCATTTGGAATACGACTTGTTTGGTTGCTTCACCTCTCAACCCCATTTCCCCGCCTGGTTCACGTACCCGATAGACAGGTGCATCCGTAGGTCCCCTGCAGATTTCTTCTGCTTGACAGCTCATAGTGTCACCCAGATCTGCAGCGAGCTCTATTACCCGACCTATCAATCGTGCATCCTGCGAGTCAATGGTGCGGGAGGAACCATTTGCAGGTCTGATCACCGCTGTTGATGCGTCCGATCGAGGTGGACGTGCAGTGTTCAGCCGTGGATCAGTGACCGTGCTACGAGATCCCACTAGTGATATCATTCACATGGCCGCAGAGCGCCAGTAGGATCGACGGAAAAGGTGGCTAATACAGTGAAAAGGTCCAAAACCCATCATACACAATGCCCATTTACGCATAGCTCCAAAAAACGCCCACTGACGATATCTGGAACTGCTTACCGAGCCGACATGCTGATCACTGCATCATGCCTGCAAGCGATCGTCGTCCTGCACCTTGCTTCTTGTCGCTGGACTAAGGGTCTGCGTCGGGAGCACGACGCCTATCAGTGCCCATTGCTCTTTTCGCAAGCTACTTTGCTCATACTTGGAGACTTCCCCGCCTGCTACATAGCTTCAGTTTTCCTTTCCTTTCCTCTCATATGCTCATCATAATCACTATTCATCATGCCAGGCCAATTGTCAACGTTGATTGAGAAGATCAGAAAGAAGCCTACGCGCGCCAGCGATGGCAGGTCAGCAGAGGCTTCAAGCGGGGGTGTCAAGGCCAACAACAGGACCAGCGTCATGAGCGACATCACCGGTCTTGGTGTTAAGAATACCAAATTTGCTCTAGAGGCCATCACCACCCTAGCTTCTGGTGAACCTCTAGATGACAAAGACCTGCTCCTCGAGCACGGCGTCGAGATGCTGCAGGGCTTGCCCTTGAACAGCGGTCTCAGCGCAAAAGTTTCCGATGGCTTCATTAGCATGCTATGGAACGACCTACCACATCCCACTCCCACACATGCTGGACCTTCGGCGCGATACCGAAGTCATGATGGCTCAGGGAACAATCCCCATCTACCAAACATGGGCAAGGCGGGGTCGCCGTATGCGCGCAACGTGCCACCTATGAAACCGAAAGGTAAACAATCACCCAACCAAACAAACTGGTGAACCACAGCTAACAGCAAATTCCAGGACCTAATCTACCTGATGTTGAAGATGTGTATGAGGCGCTTCTCAAGCGCAATGGCCCTTTCCGAGAGCATCCCTCTGGTCTCAACCGCCTGTTTTTCTCTTTTGCGACAATTGTCATTCATGAGTGTTTTCAGACCTCGAGAACAGATCCCTGGATCAACGAGACTTCTAGTTATGTCGATCTCAGCACCCTTTACGGCAACACAGGAAAGGAGCAAAAGCGTGTAAGAACATACACGAACGGCTTGATCTTCCCAGATTCCATCGCTTCAGAGCGCATCATGATGATGCCGCCTGGTGTTGTGGCGGTTCTCTTGTTGTTTTCAAGAAACCACAATCATGTCGCAGAATCGCTTCTGGCGATAAATGAAGATGGCAAGTACAAGCCATGGGATAGCCTCGATGAGGAGGGCAAGAAATGGTAAGTCGCTCCACAATTCCTAGTCATAGATCACATCTGACGCGAGTATGTAGGCAAGACGAGGACATTTTCCAGATTACGCGCAACATCAATGTTGGATTCTTCGCGTCAGTTGTGCTCAGAGACTACGTTGCCGCTATTCTCAACACCCCACGAGCCAACTCTGAATGGTCCTTGGACCTTGGCAAAGAGATCAAGGGCAAGAATGGACGTGTTGAGCGCGGAACTGGTAGCCATGTTTCTGTCGAGTTCGCCGTTTTGTACCACTGGCACGCAGCCCTCAGCGCAGCAGACGACAAGTGGATGGAGGACATCATCAGATCCGTATACCCCGATATACGCCACATTGACGATGTCACTATCGAGATGTTCCACAAGGTAATGAAGGTCTGGGGCCATGATCTTATGAAGAAGCAGCCCAGCGAGTGGACTTTCGGAGGCCTTGAGCGAGGCCCTGACGGCAAGTTCAAAAACTCCGACCTATCTGAACTGATTAAAGACTGTATTGAGGAGCCTGCCCATGCATTTGGTGCGCATGGCACGCCAGCCAGTCTAAAGGTTGTTGACTTGATGGGCCAGTTGCAAGCGCGCGAGATGTTCAATGTTTGCACGCTCAACGAGTTCCGTCGCTATCTGAACCTGAAGCCTTACGATACGTTTGAAGACTGGTGCTCAGATAAAGAGACTGCCCGCGCTGCAGAGCTCTTGTATGGCCACATGGAGAACATGGAGCTATACCCTGGTTTGATGGCCGAGTGCACTAAGCCAGCTATGCCAGGAAGCGGTGTCTGCCCCGGCCAGACCACAGGCAGAGGTATTTTGGACGATGCTGTAGCCCTTGTTCGCGGTGACCGCTTCTTGAGCTACGACTTCAATAGCAACACCCTGACAAACTGGGGTGCTGCTCTTCTGTCCGAGACCACCCCTGGCGCCTACGGGGGTGTTCTCCCCAAGCTGATTTTCCAAGCTCTCCCTGGCGATTTCAAAGGCACATCGAGCTATGCTCTTCTGCCATTCTACACGCCCAAGGCTGCTCAGGGTATCCTCAAGGGTAACAATGTTCTCGACAAATACGATACCTCTCGTCCTCCGAGTGGCTACGACATCATCAGCGTCCAAACCCAAGAAGGCTGCAAAAAGGTCTTCGACGATCGAGAATCTTTTGTTGTCATGTACCAGGCTGCAATCCGTAACTGCACTGCCGGACATGACTTCATGATCGGATGGGACGAGGCAAAGAAGCACGACGAGCGATCCAATATCCTCCACAAGGTGTTCTTCGAAGAGGGCTTTGAGAAGAACATTAATGATTTCTTTACGACAAACGTGCGAAGTCTCATCAAAAAGAACTCGCTCAAGGGTGCAAAGGGTAGGATGAGCATCGACATCGTACGCGACGTGACCAATATCACACCCATTTTATGGCTCGCAGAACGTTTTGCACTTCCACTCAAGACTCCAGAGCAGCCTCGTGGTTTGTTATCTATTCACGAAGCTTTCATGGCATACTTGGTGCTTTGTAAGTTGACCCTCACCACAAATGTTGTATCGCATTACTGATAGCTGCACAGTCATGTATCAATCCTTCAACATTATGCCCCACAACGAGTGGAAGCTTCGTGCTGGCGCCATGGCAGCTGCAGCACCCCTTCGCAAAATCTTCGAGACGCACCTGAAAACGCAAACCGGGCGTCTAGAAACCGTTGTGGACTGGGTGGCCAAGGGCGGAGCCTTTGAAGTACGCCCACACGCTGATCGCATCTACCACGCCTTGGCCGATACTAAGCTCCCTATCGGCGACCTGGTTGGTGATTGTATCGGTATGGGTGCCCCCGTAGCCGGAAATCTGACACAACAAGCTTCTCTCCTCATTGATCTGTACCTGAAGCCCGAATATGAGCAGTACAAGAAGAGGATCGTAGAGCTATCGCACATGGACCCCAAGGACTCTGATCGTGAACTTCAAGGTTTCGTCTACGAGGGTATGCGCCATGTTGGTGTCGTGCCCGGCCTTCCCCGTGTTGCAACACGCGATGTGACAGTCCAAGATGGCGTCCGCGGCCCTGTCACCGTCAAGAAGGGTCACACAGTGCTCATCGCTACCTCGAAAGCTGCCATGGATCCTCTCGCTTTCCCCAACCCCGAAATTCTGAACCCTCACCGCTCATTCAAGGAATACACTCTTCTTGGCCACGGACTTCACTTCTGTTTCGGTGCACGCCTCGTCGGCCCCTCACTCGCATCCACCCTGCGTGAGGTCTTCAAGCTACCTAATGTACGTCGTGCACCCGGTAAACCAGGCCGATTCACCACAACGGAGCATCATCTTGCGGGTATCACCATGCGTCATTACCTCGACGGAACCAGTAAGGAAAGTCCCATTCCGACATCTCTACGCCTGCATTACGACAGTGAGGAGACCGCTGTAAATGGCATCAACGGACATATGAGCAACGGCCATGCCAATGCTGGTGGAAGGAACGAGTACGGCAACGCATACACGATTGCACCTTAGTCGGTTCAGGTGTCACTGCATGCGCCGCTATTGAAACAGATAGCATTAATGGACTGTTGAGATGTATCCAAGAGGTATGCAGTGCTTTTGTGCTGCATCAGGGCCAGGGATTCGAAAAAAAAGGTGTATAAAGTGACAAAAAGTAACGGGAGAATGACAGCTGGGGAAAGGATTCCCATCTTAATGAAGGAAAGAAAGCGGGGCTTTGTTTACAGAACTTTGTTTTTCTTGATACCACATGCGACAGTGTGTTTTTCCTTTTCATAGTTAATGAGAAAAGTAAAGTGACAGCATCTCATCTTGACGCACTTATATGCCGGTACTGACAACCAGACCAACAACCAAACTTCTTGAAGAGCCATGAACGCCCCATAACTTGATCAACTTAATCACAATGCCGAGACACGCACGAAACCAAAAAAAGAGAAACACGACAAACCATACTGACAAACCTGCCTAACCAAAAAAAAAACGAAAGAAACAAAAAAAATACAACGCACCATAACGCAAACAACGAAGAAGAAACTCGAAACGCCCCTTTCTTCTTCTCAAAACACACATCTCTCTCATGTACTTGGCACATATCCTACCTACAGCGCATCCCTCGTGACACCCCCACTCCGTATACCACCCATGTCCCTGCCCCTCCTGCTCAAACCCTACCCAACCCAACCCCAAACATCAAAAAAACAAAAACAAAAAAACCTAGCCATCTCTCGCACATAACCCTGAACAGGTTGAAACACGGGCACCCGGCCCTCTTTTCCCAAAGTAATACAAAGTAGAGGAAACAAAACAAAAAAAAAACACAAATCGGTACAAGGCACAGTAACTGAGTAACTAATGGTTCTGATAACGATAGAACGTGAACATCATCACCCTTTTACCACGTTACCGTTTGGAAATTATGCTCGTCAAAAGTTCAAAAACCCCACCTCCTTTCCGAAAACCTCCCACCATTCTTCCACAGTATTCATACCTTGGCGTACTCTTCTCTTGTGAAGAATAAGAAGAAGAAGGGAGGAGGGAAAGGAACAGGAATGGTGGTAAGAAGAAAAAAAAACACTCCTAAAAATCTATTAGAAAGAGTGATGGAATGGGGTGGTTTGGATCAAGTAGATGGGGCGAGAACATATAGACAGTGGTAGGGGTGCAAAGCACATGTAGGGAGTCATTTGTTATGTGTGCTAGATGATAGTAATACGGCAAGATTGCTCTCTTTGAAATCAGATATTACACTTTCAGAATACTGACCAAGCCAACTACATACCATGCGTAAGCAGGATCCAGCTCACTTCACACAACACATATCACGCGAACATTTAAAAAAACATATTTGCAAGTGTCATAACGCATGCATTGTACAGACTGCTTGTGTCGGCAGCCCATGCTAGTCTATCTAACTAACTAATCATCTGGCTCGAAACTGTGCTTTTATGAGATTCCTTTCACCCAAGGTCACTTGGGGGTCCAGGGTTCGCATGTCAGGACACGGTGAGATGCAAACCAAAAACGATCTTTTTCGAGTCCCACCGCCGAATTGGCCTTGAAAAGACAGCCACCATGACGGTTACCACAAAGAACCGGGGTATATTCCTTCCGTAAAAAAGGTTGGGTCGTGGCTAAACCTTCATGAACGCCATCTATGCAGCAAACTTTTTCGTCGTCCCGAACAGCCATGCTGCTACTCTTCGCATGTGAAGAGATCGAGAGACAAGAGGACGACGAGAAAGACATTGTCGCCAAGGGATATGACCGGGAAAAGGAATCACTTTTGTCGTAAAATAAGGAAATGCTGACTATGATCATCCGCCTGTGGATGACTCGGAAAGCGAGAATCTATAGCTCCCCAAGCAGCATGCTTGCAGAAAGAGCGAAGGCGTGAAATGTTCGTAATGCATGCCTCTTCGGAAAAGGCGAGAGTCCTGCCGTCTATGCTCGAGCTCGACGGATGGCCGTCGATGGGTATCGTATGCGAGAAGAGCTCGAAAATAGGCAGAGCCGCAGAAAAACAGTCGCTGTCTATATGCTGATTGGGGTATAAGATTCCAGATTTCCGCATCGATCCGTGATAACCGGAAAAGATTTGCAGAAACAAAAACCAAAACTGAAGGAAATGAAAGGAAGCCGGCCGTAATAGCAACACGAAGACCTAGGATCTCGTGGAAAAGAACCATGCCCCAGGCTGGCTATATCGTGAAGCGGTGGTGTGTGCATTTACCACCAAGAGTTGCCGCCGGGGCCAGATGGGTTGCCGTAGCCACCACCACCGTAACCACCACCGCCACCGTAGGCAGGGGCAGGGGCAGCATAACCGCCACCGGGGGCGCCGCCATAACCACCTCCTCCGTAGCCTTGAGAACCGCCCCAGCTGCCGCCGTTGCCGCCGCCGAAGCCACCACCACCGCCCATACGACGAACGTCACGGGTAGCAGCATTGCCACGGCCACGACCGCCGCCACGTCCACCGCGACCGCCACCGAAACCAGAGCCCTCGCGAGCAATGGACTCGAGGAAGCTAGGAACCTCTTGGTTAGCCTCCTTCAGCAGCTCAATGAGATCACGGACGACACCGCGGTTGCCACGGTTGAAGAATGCAGTCGCAATACCAGTGTTTCCAGCACGTCCGGTACGACCGATACGGTGGACGTAATCGTCAATGTCGGTGGGCAGGTCGTAGTTGACAACGTGCTTGACGTTGGGGATATCCAAACCACGAGCAGCAACAGCAGTCGCGACAAGAAGAGGGCAACGTCCAGATCGGAACATCTCAAGGGCCTTTTCACGCTCACGTTGTGTGCGGTCACCGTGAATTGATGTGGCAGGGAAACCTTGGTTGATGAGGAAGTCGGACAGTGAGTCGGCCATGCGCTTGGTTTCGACGAAGATCAGACTGAGACCAACACCGTGGGTGTGGAGAATGTCCAGGAGAACGGAGCGCTTGTCAGCGTCTTCGACATACTCGATCTTCTGGGTAATGTTCTCAGAAGTGGAACCAACACGACCGACTGAAAGGAAGATGTAGTCCTTGAGGAAGTCACGGGCCAGCATCTGGATATCGCGAGGGAAGGTGGCCGAAAACATGAGTGTCTGGCGGCCAGCGGTGGGAGGCATGTCCTCACCCTCAACAATACGGCGAATCTGAGGCTCGAAACCCATATCCAACATGCGATCAGCCTCATCGAGAACAAGGTACTTGATGCTAGCAAGTGAGATGCGGCCGCGCTCGATCAAGTCGACCAGACGACCGGGGGTGGCAACAAGCAGATCACAGCCACGCTCGATCTGGCGGAGCTGGGAACCAATGTCGGCACCTCCGTACACGACACAGGGACGAACCCAAGAACGGTAGGCAAACTTGCGAGCCTCGTCGAAGATCTGGGAGACCAGCTCACGAGTGGGGGCGAGGACAAGGGATGTGGGGTAAGCCTTGCGTTGGCGGCCGTAACCGCCCTGTGCTGAAGGTGGAGGAGGAGCGGGTCCGTTTTGGAAGGCCTGGGCAAGAATGGGAAAGAGGAAACCACCAGTCTTTCCGGAACCAGTCTGAGCACAAGCCATGAGATCACGACCGCCCATGACAATGGGGATGGAGTACTTCTGTACTGGGGTGGGAACCTTGTATCCGGACAGCTCGATGTTGCTCAGCAGGTGGTCATCGAGAGGCGGGTTCGTGAAGCGTGTGACGGGCTCGGGAACTCCCTGACCGGAAGCCTCAACGGGAATGTCGTCGTACTTCTCGAAGTTGATACCAGTGTGCTGCTTCGATGGGTCGTTGGGGACACCGAAGAGGTCACGCTCGAGACGCGGGTTGGGCGGGCCGGGAACGTGCTTGCCATCTTTCCAGGCGCCATCACCAGATCCACGAGCGTTGCCACCACCACCAGACTTTCCGTAGCCATTAGATTCAAAGCCGCCGCGCTGACCGCCGCCTCCCCATCCACCACCAGGGGGACCGCGAGGAGTGAAGTTAGGGGCGTTGGCCCAGCCGCCACCGCCGCCGTTGTTGCCGTTCATAGGAGGACCTTGGCTGCGATCTGTTAGTCGACGTTCACTTGAGGTGTGTGAACTTTGTACTGACCCTCCTGGTCCCCAGGCACTGCCACCGAGACCACCGTTGCCACCGCCGTTCATCATGGGCGGGCCATCCATAGGTGCAGGGCCTCCAGGGCCTCCCTGAGGGCGGCCACGAAGGTGAGGGGGGATGTATGCAGAACGCTCGCCGCTGAAGCCGTTCTGAGGGTTGTGCTGGGAGTCGTTGATGTTGAGACGACCCATGTCGAGTTGTTCAGCCATGATTACGTTGAGATCGGGGATGACTGATGACGTGTGTTTTCGTGTTTACGTGGTGTAGTTCGATAAAGTCGAAAATTACTGTGTAGCAGACTTCGGCTGGCTCGACGGTGAGCGACAGACGAAAAGTAGCAGTTCTAAGTAACGAAGTTGGTAACTCGCAGGCGGGTGCCTGATCTTCGTTCTGTCAGGAAAGAAGGGAACGCCTCTGTCCTGAAAAAAACGACAAGTAAAGGAGCGTGAAGGCCAAAAGAAAGGACTTCACACAGAAAATGTGATGGTGAGGTTGTGTAATACACACAGGAGGTTTTGAGAGTGGGTGGTGAGAGAGGAGGGAGATGGCAGCTAAGTTAAAAAAGCGTCAGAGAGAACCCTTTCGAGCTAGACTTGTTCGGGACTAGTTCGTGGGCGTCCCAAGATTCCTCAGCTCTGTGGCGAGTGCGGAGCGGTGAACGTCACAGCTGCTGTCGTACCCTGCACCACGCTTGCTTTTCCATGCACAGACGTATACGTAGTGACATCTACTTGGTGATCAAAGATAACGGCGGATTTGCCCGGTGGTGTGCTTGTTCAGTGCTTGATATTGCATGGTTGTGACAAAATCGCCTCTTGAAAAATGCATGCTCGCTTGCTTTTGCCACCCGCTGCGGCTCTCACCACACGTGAGGATGCCTCATGCTTGCCAAAGAGCCTCGCATTGACATCACCTCAGGAACTGAGCATAGCCGGGAGTTTGTATGCTTGTACTTTGCAGGAAATATCAGATTGCATCCGTACACATCAAGCCCGTTTTCAGCAGATGAAACTTGAACAGTTTAACTATGATAGGGGGATCAGATCACTAGACACATTTTGTAGCAGCACGCGAGAAACCACGGCACTGGAGATCATTGTTAGACACATGCGCACCCAAGGAAGCATATCGTAGCATAATATATACCACTCAAAAAAAGCACAGCTGAGTAAACAGGAAAACGATTCATATATCATAGTGATCTATGCCATGCTTTTCTCTTTAAGTCCACCCTTTCTTGACCTCAGAAAAAGAGCGCAAGCCACGACGATAGCCACAATAAAGAAGAGCTTCTGACCCAGGGACAAGCCATCTGTGGAAGAACCAGAAGAGGCCAGCCCCTCGAGTTTAGTCTTATCAGCAGAAGCCTTCGGGGGCTTTGCAATGCTAGCGACATCATCGCCAACTTTTGACGATGTGACATCGAGACTGTCGCTAGGATCGGCGGGTTCTGCATCGCCATATATATCTTGAAAAGGGACGCACAATCAGCAACTGTCCAACCTAGGGGAGTTGACACAATAGCAAGAAATGCGTACTGATGTCTAGAGTTCCTCGTGAATACCTTCCGCTGGTACCTCGAGCTCGCCGCTCTTGGCAATCTTGACAGGCTTGATAGGCTTGTCTCCCGGAGCCTTCTGGACATTCTCGATCTTCTCCACAATGTCGTAACCCTCAAGGACTTGTCCAAAGACGACGTGGCGGCCATCGAGCCAGCTGGTGATGGCGGTAGTAATGAAGAACTGACTTCCGTTTGTGTCCTTGCCCGCATTCGCCATGCTGAGGAGACCCTTGCGGGTGTGCTTAAGCTTGAAGTTTTCGTCGGGGAACTTTTCGCCGTAAATGGACTTGCCGCCGGTGCCTGGGGTGTGTTAGAATAGTTTACTTGCTGCTCAGATATGGAGAGGACTTGCCATCGCCCTTGGTGAAGTCACCTATGTTGCTGTCAGTATGCAAGAATCTCTTGACGAGTACATGAGGGTATGCACTTACCACCCTGAATCATGAAGTCCTTGATAACGCGGTGGAAAGTAGAGCCCTCGTAACCGAAGCCCTTCTCACCAGTAGCTAGAGCGCTACCATGTGGGTTAGTTTGTGAAGCTGCACAGCGTATTGTGAGGCATCGTACCGGAAGTTCTCGGTGGTCTTGGGTACAGTCTTGCCGTAAAGGCCCATGACGATGCGGCCTGCCTTCTCATCGCCAATCTCAATGTCAAAGAAAACCTGATCAATGTGTCAACACGACTTCTACCAGCGTCTGTTGCAGATACACACCTTTTGGGTGATCTTGGGGCTTTTAACAGCCTCAGTAGTCTGGGCGAAGAAGACAAAAGTGATCGAGAGGATCAGCAAGAGCGAGATGACAGCTTTCTGAAAGGAAGCCATGGTGCCTGATGAAGAACTCGAAGGCAATCGAGGAATTGGCAAGGGTTATATAGTCTAGGAAACCCCCTGCTGAAATACAGAGAGCGAGGCGGTATTGAAACGTGGTGTTTTAGTGCTGCCCGCACTGTCGCACCTTAGCTGTGCCAAGCTCCATGGTGTCTGAATTGGGACTAGTGCAATAGGGGAGTTCGAGATTGGTGCGGGCATGCTGCGAGACACTTCACAACACAAATTAGTTGTCGGAAGGAGCAACGCCATGGTGGGTTTGGAACAATTGCTGAATCGGATGATGCGCAACTACTGACATGTTTAGGTGTTCATCAACGGCTTCAGCTTCACGGAGGCGACCCTCGTGAAACGCTCTCTCCAATCGTTCTATGGCATCGGGCCTTCGGTCTCGCAGCGCATCATGGCAAAATTCCATATTCACCCGTGGGCGAAAGTAGGGAGCCTAAAGAATGCCACGGTTATGGATCTCACGGCGGAGCTGGCCAACATGAAGATTGAGAACGACTTGCGGCGGCAGGTTCAGGACGACATACGGAGATTAAGAGACATGGGCACATATCGGGGAAGGAGACATGCAATGGGTCTGCCAGTGCGCGGTCAAAAGACAAGAACACAGGTATGTGTAGTCTGGGAGATGTTGAAGGACAAGGCTGGGTGGTGGAGGAAGGTGCTAACGCCGACAGATTGCGACTGCACGACGGTTGAACAAAATCGAACGAGGTGGCACTGGAAGGGTGTCTATGTGAGGTGGAAGCAAATCTACACGTGTATTATATTGTACAGTCTGACAGCACGAAACGGGGTTTACAGACTGCATAGAAGGAACATCATGACCAAACCGCCGCAACCAAAACACTCATGGATGCCCTTGACATACGCCAGACGCTCGCCCTCGGGTGTCATGTAGTGCCTGTGATGACCTCTGTGCAAAGATGCGGGCAATGGCGATCTGCGTGTCGATTGCACCCAACTCTCGCACACTTGAAAGGATGAGGAGGTCTCACTTTGGGTATCAAGACCATGTCAATCAACTGCCATATGATACTTGTGCACAGCAACGCGACAATGTCCGTCACATGGACAGTAGATATTTCCAGAGCACAGTGGATGTAGCTCACTAGAGCAATTGTGCTTGGACCATGGACATGGTTTTCTGGTTCAGAAAGGCAGCTTGGTCGTCTGTTGAGGCAACATGTGTGGCGCGCTTTAATCTCACAGTCCCGATAAGGCATTATTGACAGGTCTCTTGGCACTGACAGTCGGGTGCAGGCATGCAGTATAGGGATATTGTCAGCTCCAAGGTATGCATAACCTTCCATTCTGAGACGCGAACCATGGATCTCGGCGCTGCTATAGACAGGAAACGGTCATCGGACCCAGGGAATGGAAGTAAGTTTGGGCATTTTGAGGATTGTGTCACAAACCCAGAGTCCGTGCAAACCGGGATGACGACGATGATCCTGAAGACATGAATGTTGCCATGGGCAGGTGAGGTGGTGCTGACGCTGCCGATGAGATATATTTAGACGTGGAGGAAGAAAGATTTGTGTTGTTCTGCCTCAGGTTGCGACGTGGATTTGTCGGTGGGCATGGCGTTTCGGCAGACTTGGTAGTGGTGGTGGTGGTGGTAATAGTAGTTAGTTAGTAGTGGTGATAGTGGTGGTGGTGGTAGTGGTTGGCAGAGCGGATATCAGACGGAAGAAGCCGCGTCGTGTCATGGGAGAAGGTCTACTACCATGGGTGCAGCGCGTTGTTTCTTGTCGCACTCTTCTTCACGCACCCCGGGGTGGTACAGGCTCGGTGTCAAGACAGCAGAGAGAAGGAAAACCCGATGGGCTCGGCCTGTCTCAGCCTTGGTTGCATGCGCCCCCTGATATACAGGACGAAAGGGCAAAAAGAAAAGAATGCAGGAGGCGACGAAGGAAGCATGTGCATACTCTGCGGTGCAGTGGATGCAGAGCAGGCCAGGCAGGCCAGACAGGCCGCAAGGGGACTAGCGGCAGCGCTATGGGCGGCTCCCTGCAGCATGCTTCGCTTGAGCACGGCGGGGTTTCAGAAGAAGAGCAGCTTGGAACAAAGTCGTACGATTGCTTTTGCTTCCAAGCAACATGTGTTCCAGCAGCCACAAGCACCGCGCCCGTGAGCACCCTCGCTGACTGTGTCCCGCTGCTATGTAACGTGCCCGTACGGCTGCCGCGTTGCAGAGCGGCGGCACTGGAGCGGCAGCGGACGATGCGCCTAGGCTGCTTGCTGTCCAAGTAGCAGAGCACTCATACTTACACGCACATACTACATGCTACTAGGACTAGAGTACTACGGGCGGCAGAGTCAGGGACACACGGCAGGCATCGTGATTACGCCACCCCAGGGCGATGCATACTGCGCACATCCACGACTGATCGACGCCCATGCGGGGCTCCATCTCATTTCGGCACACACGAAAAGCTTCTTTGCAGTTTGCTGCCGTCGAACTCAATCCGTGCGCCCAACGCATTCTGGCTGCACGCTCGCACTCAGCCTGGGCCGGGGCTGAGCCTGGGCTGAGCCTGCCCTCGCCCTCATCTCGTGCTGTATGGGTGCCAGTGCCAGTGCCAGTGCCAATGTGAGCGTGAGCGTCGTGGTGCGTGGGCAAGGTGCCAATTCCATTTCTCAGCACACCCTCCCACGCCCGTCATCCACACAGCCTCGTCCAATGGCAGCCGTCCGCCAAAAGGCCCCCGACTCGCCAGCAAATTGACTGCCCGCACCAACGACAGCAGACACAAGACAGCAGACCACGCGCACACTCGTCTGTCGGCTTGCGCCCGTCAGTGGCTGAAGGCCTCGTTGATAACGGCCAGGAAGCCACGCGCCCCCCGCCAATCACCGCCGCCCATGGCTCTCTCAGCCGCCTACACGGCGAGCACGCCGACCAGGATGCCCACCGGCCCAAGCACTTCTCAAACTTGAGCGGACGCAGCCTCGAGGGCCCTCGGCCTGCTGGTGGAGGCGATCGTGGAGACCAAGCGCCTCTCGCTTCTGCAGGAACCGTGCTAGCTCTCCAAGAAGAGGCGTCCATGTCGGCCGCTCTGTCCAAGGCGCCTATGCTCTGGCGCCGAATGGGCGTTGACCTTGCGACGCTCCAAATCTCTTCTGCTGCTCTTCTACCCCCCCCCAGCTGTTCCTTCTGACTGATATTCGTCTCATGCTGCGCTGGACGCCCAGCTGCTGACGACACTGCTGCGCGCGCCAGCTGTGCACTCACCAGACACCCAACGGCCCCCCGAAACACGACTAATCCCCACTAACAGGCTGTTATACCGTCCCCCATCCCAGTCGCTCGGCTAAGCTGGTTTGAGAAGTATGAGGACCAATGCAGACATGCTTCAGGAAAGATCCATGGCGCATCATCTCCCGGAGCACAAACCCTCAATTTACCATTCTGCGTCTTCACCGTCGCTCGCGAACAGCTTTCGCTCCCTTCGCGACGACTCGACGCCCTCCCACGACGTGCCCGCTGCGGCCACCCACCAACCCCAGAACCCCCGTCGCAAGCCAGTCCCGAGCCCTCTGTCGCCCACGTCAACCAGCTCCAACACTACCCCAATTCCCTCTAGAGCACCCTACCAAAACTCGCCCTATTACGACTCTCTACGCTTCGACGAACCGCGCAGCCCCCGCGAGAAGCTTGACGCTTTGTTGGCCGAGGAGGAGCAGCACCATTCCTCGCCCATTCGCCCAACCAAGCCAGCGCATCCGCCTACACCACCCAACGTCCCCACTACCCACATCACCCAGCCCACGAGGCCCTCTGCGTATGCAAAGCTACGGCAAGTCTCGTCTCCCACGCTGTCATCGGCTGGTATCTCCCCGCCAGCATCTCCCGTCATCATGTCTCCACAATCGCGGACAAATCGACCA
The DNA here is from genome assembly GCA_026262445.1 of Bipolaris bicolor. Lineage (NCBI taxonomy): Eukaryota > Fungi > Ascomycota > Dothideomycetes > Pleosporales > Pleosporaceae > Bipolaris > Bipolaris bicolor. The sequence continues at coordinate 498,372 of JAODYD010000011.1, read as the reverse complement.
GACACGACAACGCCAACGGTACCTATCCGCAACCCCTCCATAGACTCGGCTGCATCTTCGCTTTCGTCGAGTGCTTCCCAGAACCGCCTTCCTGGCAACCATGCTCCCCGACCATCCCAAGACACAAGCACAGCCAATCCGCCAGACATGGCTGCCCTCATAGCGACTGCAGGTTCGCCCGAGGCTGCCATGATGGCTTTGTGGAAGGAGAAGCAAAACACATCCAATCACAATGCACAGCTCTGGCGTTTGGTCGAGAAGCAGCGTGCCATGATCATTGGGCTGCAGAAGGATTTGGAGCGAGCATTAAAGGACAAGGACCGCTACCGCCGAAAGTTCAAGGAGTATGTCGAGCAGGTGCCACCAGGTCCTGGTTCACTGCAAAAGTCAGATACCTTCAACTCTGTTGTAGACCGTGATCCCAGCGAGTCGCCCGTCACCAGCGAGCGACCCGATGAGTCTGCTAAATCCGGTGATGTCAAAACGGGAGAGTACAAGACCTCGCCATTGACACAAGAGCACCCAGCACCACACCTTGTACCAGACTCACAACTGGCAACATCGCCTTCCCAATCTACCGCGTCAAATGCAACGTCGAGCGTGAACTCACCCACAGACTACTCTGTGCAGCCCCTCAACCTCGCCACCAGAGGCCTCGGTCTTGACAGCGCCGTGCTCCAGCCTGTCGAAGTAACTCAACCATCAGTACAGGTTCCAAACCCAACGACACCCCCACAAAACGCCTCAGATGCAACGCTTGCTCCAGGCACCTCGAATCTACAACCTCCCGAGATATCCCTCATTCAAGCTACCCCCGTCGTTGGCGGCGACGGATTCGAGGCATCCCCACGAAAGCCTTCACAGCCTCTGCGCAAAGCACCCCCAGCTCCTCTCAATCTCTCTAAACCCGTAACAACCAGCGCGCATCTTCACCAGGCCGTGCATGGCGACGACGTCGATTCCGACTATGACGATACGTTGGAGGTGGATGAGATACCCGTGGTGGAACGGGGAAGGAGAAAGACTCGCGAGGAAGATGACAGGGTGCGAGAGGCCATGTACCTCAAGGACGAAGAGGCTCGAAGCAAGTCGAAAAAGCAGAGCAGTGAGGGCAACAGCACACAGGTGACACCATCTGAAACGGCGGAGAATAATCAGCCTCAGACACTCCCTGTGCCTCTGTCTCCGCGTCAGATCAATGCTCTACAATCGGGCCTTCCGATCTCTCCCCGACACCCACCCGCGAATTCGCTGAATGCTCTGCTTAGCCCTACCAATTCCGACAGTTCTATGATGGCCAATCGAAGCGTTGCATCGCCCCTCCTCAGCCCCGGCCTCCCGTCCAGCCCTCGTCCTACCGACCGACCTCTAGGATCACCGTTGCCGAGGAATCCCAAGTCATCACTGGCATCGCCTCCTATGTCACCAAGCCTCCTGAACCATTCAGGATCACGAACCGGCCAGCAACAAGTTCCCTTTCCACCAAACACGCCTCAGTCGTACCAATCACCTCCAGTGAACCAGAACCAAAAGAATACGCAGTCAAGCAAAGAATCGTCAGGGGGACTCTTGGCCGTGCCAGGGGCGCAGACTAGTTCGGACTCAGGTTCAGGCAGTCCTACTTTGAACGACATTCCCGATGCAGAGCATGTCTACCGTGGCCTTGTTTCGGACCAATATCCAGGGCTTTTGCTTCCTCCTAACGCTCTCCCGTCTATTCAAGTCAAGGTATTTTCATCTAGGCTCCGGCCATCGCGCTTAAGTTTCTTGGCCCCGAAACCTCAGGAGGAGGACCCAGTCTTTATTCTTGCAATCTACGCCCGCTCCGACAACAAACAATTATGGCGCGTAGAGAAGACCATTGCGACGCTTCCCGCCCTGGACTCTCACCTAAGATCGCTATGTGACTTCCAAGGGAAACTCCCAGATCGTGCTCTTTTTGGAGGCCACGCCCCTGCGAAGATCGATGCTCGAAGAGTTGCTCTTAACCAGTACTTTGATTGTGTCCTGGAGGCACCCACAGATGAAAGGACAGCACGTGTTGTTTGTGAATACCTGTCTGCCGATGTTATTGGGGCACAAGCAGGTGACAGATTAGCCCCGGAACCCACTCCCGGACCGGCTGTATCGACTGTCAAGAACCAGCGCAAGGAAGGCTATCTTACGAAACGCGGCAAGAATTTTGGAGGCTGGAAGGCACGTTTCTTCGTGCTGGACGGTTCTGAATTTAGATACTTTGAGAGTGAAGGTGGCGCCCACCTAGGTACCATCAAGTTGCAAAACGCGCAGATTGGGAAACAATCACAACAACAATCCACACAGTCACCACAGCGAAAGGATGATTCCGAGGATAATCAGTATCGACATGCCTTCCTCATTTTGGAGCCAAAGCGGAAAGACTCTTCGAGCCTCGTTCGCCATGTACTGTGTGCCGAAAACGACGAGGAACGAGATGCCTGGGTTGAAGCACTTTTGCAGCATGTTGAGATCCAAGAGGAAACATCGCCAACTGAGGCTCGCCCTCCTACCGCCTCGCGTTCTCAGAAGCAGCAAGCCAGCCAAGATTCAACTCGCTCACAACGGAGAGAGAGCCCTGATGTAACGGAACAGGACCGTGTACAAGGTCTCAGCTATGAAGATACAGTGGCAGCACAAGCCCCAATCCGCGGGCCTAACCATCGAGAGGCACTGGGAGAGAGACCTTCGCGAGGGTCACCCAAAGACACGAGCTTTCTCCAAGACAGTTCCGGCCACTATCACTCCATTTCCGGCCCGAGCAATGGAACCCCCATTAAGGACGCTGAGAACTGGGGCGCTAGATTGACTCCAGCACCCACAGCCGCAAAGGACAAGAAACGCAGCATATTTGGGTTCAGAGGCCGTGGCGGCTCTTCGGATTTGGCACCTGTTCAGGTCAACACCCCCCTCCTCCAGGCAGCTGTTGAGCACCGGCTACCTCACAACCGCAGCATTTTTGGTGTACCCCTCATGGAAGCAGTAGACTACACTCAGCCCGAAGGTGTTAATGTTCCGTTACCAGCGGTTGTCTATCGATGCTTGGAGTACCTCCGAGCCAAGAGGGCCATAAGTGAAGAAGGCATTTTTAGGCTGAGCGGGTCGAACATTGTCATCAAGGGACTACGTGATCGCTTCAACACTGAAGGTGACATTAAGCTGCTGGATGGGCAATACTACGACGTCCATGCCGTAGCTTCCTTGCTGAAGTTGTACTTGCGAGAATTACCATCGTCCATCCTCACTCGGGAACTGCATTTGGACTTCCTCAAAGTTCTCGGTAAGTCGCTGATGGGTTTGGGTGATGCATAAGATATACTAACGCGGACTAGATATGGATGAACGAAGCAAAAAGATTCAAAGCTTCAATGTACTCGTACACAAACTCCCTAGACCCAACTTTGAGCTGCTAAGGCACTTGTCATCTTTCCTCATTGAGATCATCGACAATTCGGCAGTGAACAAGATGACGGTGCGCAATGTTGGCATTGTATTTGCGCCCACGCTCAACATCCCGGCACCGTTGATCTCGTTCTTCTTGACTGATTTCCCCGACATCTTCGGCACGGCTCTCGACGAAGCGAGTTCCCCAATTCATGAGATCCGAAACGACACGTCGCACTTGGGTGATGATGCGATTCGGTCTCCACGGCGGCAGATGTTTTCAGAGCTCCCAACGCCTAGCTACAATGACACAAGCTTTCAACAGCGAATGGACCGGCCAGGTCAACACTACCAAGGCAACAGTGCTCCAAACTATCCACCTCCGCAGCCCCCTCAACAAAATCAACAGCAGCAGCAAATGCAACTGCAGATGCAACAGCAATTGCAGCAGCAACTGCAACACCAGCAGGGACAGGGACAGGGACAGTACAACGGATACGACTCTGGCTTTATTCCAATGAGGCCTACCTACGAAGTGCCAGCTTACGAGCAAGCATATCGATCTGGGGAGGGATATGGTAGCCTGAATGGAGCAGTGCAGTCTGGCAGTGCTCGAGAGCAACGACAGCGGAAGCGAGAAAGCGGGATGCTGCTCATGAACATGAATATGGGTATGGGCGCACCTCGCAAGGGTTCAACTGGGTCCAATCCACCTAATCGCGGAAACTACCAATACAATCCTCTAATGGTTCAAGAAGAGACGGCGTTTGACTGAGTAAGGCTCCGGTCAAGTAGCGGGACGATGATAGATGATGATGGACTTAGGTTTTTGTCTAATATTCTACCTTCTGATTTGGTTTCTAATGCCGGAGAACGGGTTGGATTCTTTTGTGGTTTATTGCATAGGGTCAGAGGACCTGGGGGTACTAGTCCTCTTACCCGATGATTTATTGGCGTTTTCTTTTCTTTCACAGCGGTTAGACACATACCACTGGTCAGGAGGTGGGGGATTTTTGTCTCTATGTTTCTTTTTCTCATGTTTCCTTGCTCTCTGCAGATGGGGCTGTCTTGTTGTGCAACGAGATAGTTCAAGCTTGGGCGTTGGAGCCGGGCACATTGTTTTGGTTGGCTTTGGTTGAGATATCCTGGTTATTTTTGTTCTCTGCTCGGTCTTGTAGCGCGTGTAAATGGATTCAAGTTGATGGTTCTGGACATGATAGCGTTTCTTATAGCGAACACATGGCAAAGGCTGTGTATATAACCATATGGCATTGTCTGTTATGGGATCCATGATTTTGATTGTCATAATCGTTCTTGTTGTTGGATGTCGCAACATGATCAACGCCGAAAGGGTGTTCGTGATGCGATGGCGTACCATGGACGGAGTTGTGGGTCTTAGCGTCAGAGCTCGGGCTCACGATGCGACTGCCTCGTCGCCGCCATGGCTCTCCGTCTTCGCGATTGACATGCTGCTGTCGCTGCTGAACCTCCGATATTCCCACATTTTTCTGCCTTACTTAGATATACCGACGGCGGCCATCTGAGGAGACGCAACACGACTTCAGCGCGTCCCAGGGTCGACTCCATCCCCGTCCATCGCATCCCGCCGCGCATCCAACATAGACTTGAGACAAGCAGACAGAAAGCGCCTTCCCTTGGTTCACGCTATCGCACCTCCGCCATGGCTGACACGCCTGCTACTCCTGCGCCGTCTGGGGCTGCTGCTTCTGCTGCAGCCTCGACCCCAGCGACTGCACTACAGCCTCCTCGCATTGAAGAACCCGACTCTCGCAACAGCTTACGGCACATTTTGGCTGCTGATCCGCAAATGGACGATGCGAAGCCTTCACCCTCGCAAGGGAACACGCCTGCCCCAGAAGGGAGCGAGGCTGGTGGTGATGCGCCCGAAGCATCCAAGCCAGCTACCGACAACGATCCAGCGCGCCCCTACTATACGGCCACAACAACCACTACTCGTCGCAATGCAAACGGCAGCGTGTCATCCGTCTACAGTGGCAACAAAATCAAGCATCTCAAGAAGGACGATGGTATACCGTTGTGGCGCAAAGACATTCAGTATGACTTCCTCAAGCTCGTCTTCGAGGACGACAAGCGCGTCTTCACCAAACAGTCAGACTCGACTAGCGGACATACCTTTGCCGACATCTACCTCGATGCCATGGCCAAGAGCAGCAAATGCAGCAAGATTCTGAAAGATAAGCTGCTGACAGAGCGACCGGCTGCAATTAACATGGCCATGGTCTGTCTGTTGGTCAATGTCGGGCGCATGAACACAACGCTGAACTGTAGGAAACCAGAACCCCCTCCATTCGCTCTTGTCTAACCTGCGACAGTCTTTCCCGAAATGCGCGCCCAGCTACGAACTTACCACTCCATCCCCTCCCTTCAAGCCCACCAAGACCCCAACGCCTACAAGCAACTGCAAGATGCGCCGCGCCTAAAGTCTATCCTCAAAGGTGCTACCGAAGACCAAGAACAACCCAGCACTATTGAAGAAATCATGGCTGCTACTGTTCCACGTACGAATCCTGTAAACCTTATTTTCGTCCTCTCACAGTATGCGCCCAAGATCTCAGAGCTACACTTTTTCCCGCCACGCGACTTTTTCGACTTGGTAATGCGTTCGAACTTGAGCAGCAGGAGTAGGGCCACGGCCTTTTTGTGGCTCATGTGGTGGTACTTGGAAAGCGACTTCACCAAGGAGGCCGCTGAGGGCAATCCTTTTGGGCCTGGACAACCGGGACCGGCAGATGACCCAACTGCGACCGAATTTCCTATCAAATGCCCGCCGTTCGAGATTTTGACCCCAGACCAAGAGGCTTTGGAGAATGTCGACACGCCTGACGAGCAGGCGTTTGGTGAGGTCAAGCGAAAGGAGAGAACGGCGATTCTAGCAAGTGACATGGCGCCTGTCGTGACGGGCCCCAAGCGCACCAACAAGAAGGGTGAGTGTCCATGATTCGTCTTGTTCAAGTCCGACAAGGTCTGACTTTTCTGTAGGATTCAACCAGAACCCAGTTTTCTCAATCGCTGCCGACGATGGGACTTCGACCCCTGGAAGAGACCGACAATCGCCGTCACATGGTAAGTTCTACAGCATACCAGGTCGGGGAGACCTCAATCTAACAACGATAGGCTCTGCACGAGGGCGTGGCAAGCTTGCGAAATCGCTCATTGAACGAGACTACCCCTCGGATACCGACCGTACTCGCTCGGCGTCTCCTCCGAACAGCGTCTACAACACGGCCAAGAAAATGGCAACACCAAATATGCGGATAAACACACTCCTCAACGAAGATGGGCCAGCATCAGCCTCTCCTGCACCCAAGGGTCCTGGTCGGGGCAATTGGTCTCGCAATCGACAATCTGGTATAGGAGCCAGCGGCGGCCCAGCAGCCCGCAGCTTCAAAGCCAAACTCGACGCAAACAACTCGCAAGACGGCCAGTCGCCTTCAACTTCCGCCCCAACTTTCAACGGCCCCCACGGCTTCTACCTCCCCCTGAACGGCTCCGACCCCTCGCACAAGCGCACAAGGCCACTAACCCAACACCAACTCGCAGTGGAACAATACCGCCGCCGCCGTGTTGACGTCATCCTCGACCGCGGCATCCGCATCGAGTACAAAGCAGCCGCCAAACGGCGCCGCAAAGCCAACTCCTTCATCCGCAGCTGGATCCGCTGCAAAGGCATGGCAGATGGCTATGACACGGACGAAGAAACCTACGCTCAATACGGCTCCTCAACCGGCCTCCCGGACCCGGACTACCCTTCCTCCACCACCGCAGCCACGACCGGCGCAGGTGGCGGCACCAAAACCCCACCTCCCATGCCCTCGGGCCTCGTGCCCCTCGATTTTGGCGGCGAAACAAACGACTTTGGCGAAGAATCGTATTTCCGCGCTAAAATGCTGAGTCGCGCCCTGCGTCGTCTGGAGCGCTGGGAAGAAGGCAAGACTGCGCCCCGCGCGCGTAGACCAAAGGGTGAGCTGGGGAATGGCGTGTCGACTGCGGGTGCGACTGGGAGGTTGGAGAGTGGGGATGAAGAAGACGAAGATGAGGCGGAGGCGGAGGATCTGATGGATGTGGATGAGGGCGAGGACGCGAGTGAGGATGAAAGCGAGGATGAGACTATGATTGATGCTACTGTTGTGTCGAGGGTGGGTCGGGTTGCCTAAGGATGGGATGGACGGGATTGCTTGATTGCTTGATCGTTGTTTTCCTTGGCTTCCTTCTCTCTCTCTCTCTCTTTTTTTTTATTATCTCTCCTTTTTTTGGGGTGAGAGGCAGGGTGTTCTCAAGGTATGTGTATTATATAGGATTTCCTCTTTTTCCTTTTTTTCCTTCTTCCTCTTTGTTTGACACAGAGAGCATGGCGCTCAGGAATATTTTTTTTGAACCCTCTTTTTTTCTTTGGGGGAGTAGGGGGGGGAATTATGGGTTAAACAAAGTGTGGGCTGGTGTCCTTTTTTTTTGGTAACATTAGGCAATAGGGATTTATTTGGGGATGTATGCACACTGTGTCGGGCTGTCGTAAGCACAAATAGTAGTTTTTGTTTTTGTTCTTTTATATATAATATGAGATCAGAAAGTTCCAAGGTTGACAAAGTTGAATTTGCAAATATACATTTGATTGCACGGTAGTAGAGTTGAACTGAAATTTTATACTTTTGTGTATATTTTGTCGGAGTCTAAGAACTGCGTTTTCTATTTAGGAATACAATATATCGTCGTAGTAATCATAATCATAATCACCATAAAAACTCGCCAACCCCCTTTTACAATCCAGTCAGTCCATCCAACAGCGCTGTCAACCCACCAACTCCCAACAGTGCCCCTGCCGCCGCCTTCCTCCCCGTATGACTCTTCTTTCCACCACTACCATACTTGCCAGCGTCGCCATACCGATCCGTGTACCTGGACCGACTCCTCTCACGCTCTCTCCTGCTGCGTCGTGGCCGGTCGAGTTCAGATTCTGACGTCGTCAGGTCGTCGTCGTAGCGTCTGTTTGACGCGGAGGATGGTGGGCCTGTTGGATATCCCGGGGCAAAGTTGTTCATGTAAGATGAGCGGAGTGGGGAGGCTTGTATTGGGTGGTTGGTATTGTAGGACGAATTTGAGGGGTGGAGGTGCGGTGGATGTGGTGTGGCACTGTTGGGGTAAGGTGGTGGTATATTTTGCGCTGGTGATTGTGGATAGTAAGGTGGAGCACTAATGTTGGTAGGCTGAGATGGGTAGCTGCTAGGTTGTGTTGGATAGTAAGGGTGTCGAGGGGACTGAGGTGGTGGTGGGTGATGTTGGCCATACTGCTGGCCTGGGGGTAACGGGATTTGTAGATTTGGTGTGCGTGCGTTTACATGCGTCTGTGGTAGCGGAGGGACAAGACCCGGGCCTGGCGTGGACATTGAGCGATCCAGAGGCGGCGGTCCTGCAGGCGGAGGTGGGAGTGTAGAGTTCAGGGAGCTGGTCGCACGATGAAAAGGCGGATGCGTGTTGCGAGCTACCGGCGTGCGGTCTCGGTCAACCGGATTGCTCTTCTGTGCTATTGGCGATGGTGGTGCCTGCCGGTGAAAGGATGAGGTCCTTGCCTTGGGTTCGGCCGGTGGGGTAGGCGGCGCATTCTTTCGATATATCTCAACTGTCCGTTCTACGAGACGCTTGACTTGGTCAAATTGCAACGGCCGCTCGATGCAGAAACAAGTCTCAAACCTTGTTCTCCTGCTATTTCTTCTCTCTTTCTGTACTTGAGTGTATGGTAGCCGCGCTTCTTGAATGGCTTCTTTGCATACCCAGCTCGCCATTATTTCAGTCCAGCTACTCCGCTCCGAAAATGCAATAGACGGTGCTTGGTCAGTATTCGAACTGACTTGCCTAGCGTCGATGTATCTCCAATAGTACTTCCGGGTGCATAACTTCCACGGTATCTCAAGATCCACATCGTCTTCTTCCTTGGCTTCCATAGCGGCGGCAGCGTCAACTGGGAGACTGGCTACACTAGCCCTTGATGACTCAGACGAGAGATTCGTATTGGAAGCGTGTGGTGTGTCAGCAGGAGTCGGTGGTACTTGAGAGTTAAAGTTTTTCTCAGACTCTGGACTGGGTATATTATTTTCCATAAATAACGGCTGCGTATCTTTCGGTCCGTCTGATCGTCGTTTGCTATCACCCGAGGCCCTGGATCTTCGAACCCGCTCTTCTTCGCTATCCGATTCAACTGTAGCTTGTTGAGTCCGCTGTCTCTGCTTCCGTTGTTCAAGCTCCTCATCTTGAAGACGTCTCTCGAACTGAGGCAAACTGGTCCATCGTCCGAGCAGGTGTTCGCCATGTGATGCGGATGTGCTGCACACGGAAAGGAGTCTCTTAGATTCTGTATGTGCCGACGTCGTGAGGCCATGTAACCCCTGATTCTGGTATGGATAGAGGCGAGACAGCGTAGGTGGTTCATCCCGCTCGGCTTTGACCAAACTCTGTGAGCTGTCGTCTTCCATCAATAAGCGCGCATCTGACTGTGACGCATTTTCGAACATCTTAGAGGCGGCAATGATTGACAATTGTTGTTGGATAATCAAGGTCTCGAGTTGCGTCTTTTCATTGTCAACAACTTTAGCTGCTTGCTGTGGCGATACTGTAGGACGGAGTCTATTTCATTGTTAGCCAGTGCCGCTCACGAGATTCTGGCATGTTCATCGCTGTTTGTAGCAAGGAAGTAGCGTGTGGTGTTCGATTAAAGAGATGATCGAGGTAGTAAACTCATCTTGGGAGAAGAAATCGAATGACTTACTTTGACCACATAACACTCTGCGCAGTGTACAATGTCTGAAGTAACACCGACAAAGTAGTGCTTAAAGCCTCTAGATGAGCCACTAGATAGGCCGGCCTTGTTGCCATAGTCGGTCCTGGTAGAGGCCGACCATCTCCTGCATAACGAGCACTATCCCTCCGATTATGGTGCCGAAATTCCTCTGTCAATATGGTCGATTCGAGGTTACCCATAACATTCTGTGACTGTTCTATTACATCGTCTAACACATCAAACGCCTGTATAAGGTTAGTTTCAGGGAATAGAAACCATTTTTTCCGCTATGAAATCCGGCTCCTAGAGGGTTGTCTCTACCCTGTAGTATGATGGTGGACATCTATACGACGAGGTTCTATCGACGACAGCTTTGTATGACGTTCGGGCACCAAATGGACAGCGCCTCATAACACATTAAATAAAGCTTAGACATACCTCTGGCGATGGTAACCGATCATCCTCCTTAATGATTGTGCCGACTTGCTTGAGAATACTGGCGAATCCATTGATTCTGTTTGCAATCTCCACGAGCTCTTTTGCCGCGTCAGGTGATGCGGCAGCTGTCTTGAACAGGTCCAACGCAAGTGCCGAACTCCTCGAAACCACCGGTAAAATAGCTGCGAGTACTGCCATGCTCGCCAGAATGTCGAAGTGCAGTGTGTGTCGAGAGGTCAAAGGGAAAAAAGCGTGGCAATCAAGTGTTGAAGTGGAGCCATGGGCGGCGGGAGTAGCAGACAAAGTGGTTTGACATGTATCAATGTGTCCCTAGCTAACCACTATTTCTAGCTTGTGTGAGGTCATAGTGTAGGTCCAATGCAGGGCTCAACTGACCGACGACCAAATCCGGCGAAGATCATGGCCTGCTGATTGGTTAGAATACCCTTGTGGAAATATGCATATACGCGAACCGTTGAATTCACGCATCCATTTCCATAAGGCTCGGCAAAAAATCAGCAGGCGGAACATGCATGTCATGGATACGCAGAGGCTGTGCACTCTCGTCATGGTTTGCGACGAGTACCTTTCAGGTGTTGCTTTGGCCCGCTTCTGGAACCGTGGCACTCGACGAAGCCGGTGAAGCCGACGAAGTCAACTCCTGCAGTGTGCATGTATCGGTATCCATTCAAAATTAGGAGCACAGAATATTCGCGCACTGTATCCTGAAGCATTGCTGCGTGTCCTCATCAGAGGTCCTCAAGAGCGGCGCCAACAGTGTGGCGCAGGACGCCGGGTATGCGGACGAAAATTGGCCACATGATGACTATTTGAACCTCGAGCTAAGGGCAAGTGTGCACACCAACACAGGGTGACAATGAGACTGTTGAATCTGCCTCGCGCTCCCTACATGTTGCATTCGTAAGGGTTGTGTTCCCGTAGGACCGGTCAAGGCCGCAGTCATGGCTGTTGATAAGCTATAAGGCGGGTGTCTGCAGTCTTTTTTACGCAGAAGGTCCGAACATGTGTGCGTGCCGTATTTCGTATCATGCGCCTTGTGTAGGATTTCCAATAAGAATAGGCGGCTAGGACGAGTGCATGGCTGCATGGAGCCGACGGTAGAGCGGATGACAGCCATGTTCATGGAAGAAGGATGCGCAGGATGAGTGTCGTACGCCAAGTAAACATTCCGAGTGCTTTGGGAAACCACTGTCCAGCAAAGACACGATAAACGAACATCTCACAAACAAATGGAAACTTTTTTGAGGCGTCTTCCCGGCGTAACGCATCTAGACTACCCGATACTCTTATCCATATTTTGTGTGCGAAATTCCCAGCCTTGCGGTATTCTGTTTCAACGCATCTTATAGGTACACATATGTCTACATGGAGTATACAGAGGCTCGATTATGAACCAAAGCCGCCAAAGTCCCATTGCTGCCTGCCCTGGCTACTTCCTGGCGATAGGGTTGTGTATTGCTGCACCATGTTCCAGTCAATCCTGTCCCACCACGCCTCGAGGAACTGCCTCTTCCCCCGAACACCGTAGTCCTGCAGCCAGACATGCTCCCAGGTGTTGACGCATAGCAGTGGCACAACATCAACGCCACCCAACGCCTTCTTGGGCCCTTGGTTCTGCATAGTTGCCGCAGCCCCGAATGCCCCAACCTTGTTCAGCGCTTGGTACGAGTCTGGATTGTGCGTGTTCAGATCATGCGACTGTCGTCTGTGGTGGGCGCCTGACAGTGGTGATCCGGCGAGGTAGGTGGGGAGGATGCGCAGACTGCCAACGGCTAGGTCGTCAGTCTGCACCAGCCAGACGAAACCCGGCCCGAACATGGCCTCGGCGGTTGCAAGGAACGTCTCGCGCAACGTGTCCATGGACGAAAAGTCCTTGTTGATCTGCATCTCAAGGTCCTTGGTCGGCCGTGATTGCAACTCTGGGTTTGTGTTGAGGCCGCGGAAGAAGAAGTGGTTGTTGAAGGCCATGCTGGCGACATTGAAGGCATACGCTTTGGTCGGGTCGCGGGCGAATTCTATGACGAGCGCCTTTGGCTCTTGGTTCTCGTACCCTTGGCCTACATTTGCGATATCAGTCTCTGATGGCGCCTCGAATCGCAATGGCAGATGGCATACCGTCAGTCATGGTGTTCAACTCGTCAATCATGTGTTGCTGGTAGTCGGTATAGGCCGTCTTGAAGCCTTGGGGCGTGAGCAACCGTGGAATGCCCTTTTTCTCAATTTCCACATGGTTGTCGAGCGCGGGAACGGTATATTTGTTGCGGGCGAGTGATGGTATTCTCTATTCAGTGTCAGTCCCCCTCCATCACCACCGTCACTGACACCGCCAGGGCCAAACGTACCCTCCAAGCCCCAGCCGCAGACTGAATGGCACCCGGCCGCCGGGCCAAACACCGTGCAATCATCATATGTGTGGATTAATCGGGCGAGCGATCGAATTGTCGAGCCCAAGTCGTTCATCCAAGCTCATCTTTTTCCCCGAGCCTGGCGGGCTTCGCGCTAGCCCCGCCCGGCCAATCACGACGCGCCCTCGCCACGACTGCCCAAAACTTCCAAACCGCAAGCGCCCGCATTCCGTTTCACCCACTCAACTGCTGGCGAACGCAGAGCCACACGACCCCAGGAGCCGCCTGCCATTGCCAACCATGCTAGTAAGGCTGTACAGCTGTCCTGCCAGCCATACATTGCATCCTGTCCACTCGGCGCCTCGACTGCTCTATTTGCAGAACATGGCTTGACCGCTCGCCAGCGTCACATGCGGCTCTTGCATCGTTGGTTTTTTGCTGGTAAATATATTCAAGGTAAAGCGGGTCTGTCGTTTGTCTGTCCCATATGTTTCGCACATCGCTCTTTGCCGTCTGTTTCTCTACTTGTCGCCTTCACTGTCGCTTTGTTTCGTTTCGAGTCACGTTATCGAGCGTCGCCGGTCCGACCTCTTCACTATAATACCCTCGACTATATTCTTCCCATCACTACTACAATGGCTCCAATCACATCTTCTCCGAGGCTATCACGGATATCCGTCCTATGCTTCTTCATTTTCTTCATCACAACCACACAAGCATCCGCTCTCTTCGTACGCCAAGCAGGGACATGTGGAGGCAATGCAGAGCTTCAGCAATGCGGAGGTGACTTTCCGTCTTCCTTTTGCTGCCCCAAGTCTTCTACTTGCATGAATCTTAACAGTGGCTCCGTCAAGTCTGTCATTTGCTGTCCAGCTGGCTCGGACTGCTCTTACATCCAACCCACCACCTGCGATGTCGCACAGCTCAATGCTACCCTACATCCAGAAAACCAGATGCACCTCTCCGAGACTGACGGTATTGAGCTACCCAAGTGCGGCGATAAGTGCTGCTCTCTCGGATATACATGTCAAGGCAACATGTGTGCCAAAGACACCTCCCCTACACCGTCTTCATCCAGCCCCTCTACCGCAACACCCTCACCCTCATCCACTTCTCCTGCCTCTGCATCTCAAACCTCAGATTGCCCAACTTCTGCCCCAGTAGAAACAAAATCCTCGTTCGACGGGCGTTCCTTTGCCGCAGGCTTCTTCCCTGGCCTCGTCATTGGTGCCCTGAGCACCCTCGCTCTCCTCTGGGTCATCAAGAAGCGCCGTGAATCGCAATCTAAAGAGCGATACTCTGGTGACTTTGGGCATGTAGCACGTCAAATCAGCGACCCCATCTACGACCCTCAGCTTGCTGCACGTACAGATTTCATGCGGAGGGGAAGTCGTTCAGTGGCCTCTTCTCCAAACTCAGCCGACAGGATCGCGCAGGGCATGAAGGAATCTAACAACACTGTCGTTCATGGCTTCACTCCCAGGATCAAAAGCATGTGGGAGCGTACCCCGAAGCTGAACTTTGGCTTCGGTCTACCTGCAAACCCTGCACCTCCTGCTGTCCGGGCAGGAAACCCTTATAATGATCCTTACCAAACGCCCCCACCAAAACCTAAACGGATTCATTCGGCGCGTCGCACGAGCTCGAGGCGTACCAGCGCTATACCACCTCATGTCCAACCCCAGTACCAGCAGGGCCGTCCAGGTGTAGGGCGAGTAGACAGCTCTGAAACTATCGATGTGTTGATGCCAACGACGGGAAGTGGATACCCCATGAATCACAACAACGACTCGGGCTTCTTGCAGCCCCCACAAGCTCCCGGCATGAGAGGCGCAAACCGCTTCACAGCGGATTCTGGCCATACAACTTTTACCAAGTTGATGGAGCGGGCGGGGTTTGACGAGGAACCAATGCAGGCAGTCAGAGACTGGAAGACCCCTAGAGTCTAGCATTGGTTCCTTCACTCACTCTCTCTATCTTGGTCTTTCTTTTCCAAAAAAAAAACTCCCTTCTTTTCGCGTACATACCTTTTTTTTCTCCCGACATTCTTTACTCATTTCCAGCGGCGGCGTTCTTCTAAAAGGGCTTTCCTTTCACACATACCCATACAGAGGGCATCGCTGTTCTTTGCATATTTTCGGCGTTTAGCATCATTGGACTTATGGGGCTTTTGTATTTTTTGTTTGTCATTATTACTGCATATTTTTTTCTCTTTTGTTCTATGATACCACTATGAGCCTGGCAGGTCCTTTTTATTACGACTGAGTTTCGCTAGAAATTGATGACGAGGTTTTATTGAGTAGCGAATATCAACATCTACACTCACTTCTTTGTTCTTGCCCATGCTTTGATGTATGTACAGTGTCTGTTGTCTTGAACTTGTCTCACTATGCCAGATCGTGATTCGATATCATAACCGCATCTAGATTTTTTTCTCTTTCAAATGTCATGTACATAGCAACTCATATCATGGCCTTCCTGCTATACTCTGATTCGAAAAGACAAAGAGAAAAGAGGCTCTTGGCTCTCTCACTTAAACCCAGCACTCGGATCCTTTCTCCCTAAACATCCACCATGACCTCATCCGCATCCGCAATCCTCGCCTCCACAGCCCCCGCCCTCAACTCCCTATCCACCACCCTCTCCACCTCCGTCCTCTCCACCCCCTCCCCACCGCTCCGCCTCTTCTTCCCAAACAAACAATGCCAAATATCATGCTCAGGCACCACCTCGCCATCCCCCTTCTTCCTCAGCAAATTACTCAAAGACGAATTTTCCAACTCCGCCGAATTCGCCTTATCAAGCGCCTGCTCCCCCAGACCCTGCGTACCATCCTCCCTTGCTTTCGCCTTACCGCCGCTCTGGTCAGAAGAAGACATATGCTCCAACCTCCTCTTAACACTAATCTCGTAAATCGCCTCTTCCACCGTGCCAGCCACGAGATACATAAATACGGTTGTCCCCCTCATCTGGCCAATCCGGTGCACCCGACTAATCGCCTGCAACTCAATCGCCGCATTAATCAGGGGCTCACATAGAAAAACATACGTGGCATTCACCAGCGTCAGGCCTGAAGAATCCGATTTCGCATCCAGCAGCAAGCAGTCGACGCTCGGATCAGACTTGAAGCGCTGAATGCCATCGCGGTCAGCGGTGCTTGTAGCGTTGATTTTCCATTTTTTGAATGCATCGCGGAGGACGACGAAGAAGTCGCTGAATTGGGAGAAGAGGATCGATTTTGCGCCGGGATCGTTGGCGCGGAGCCAGAGGAGGTGGCGGGCGAGCATGTCGATTTTTGTGCCGTAGGAGCCGGTGAGTGAGATTGTGCGGATTTCGCGCATCGTAGTATTGCTGATGGAGGAGTAGATGGAAGGGGAGGAGGGACTAGAGGGCAAAGTGGAGGAGGACGAGGAGGGAGATGAAGAAGAGGTTGCTTGTGTTGGGGGGTTGAAAGTTGTGGATGTAGTCTCTTCTTGCGCTCTGATTACAGAAGGCTTGAAGCTAATGTCTTTAAAGTCGGAGGAGCTAAGTTTTTGTTTGCAGGTGGGACAGCTACGGTGGGTTCGCCACCATTGGTTTATGCATTCTTTGCAGTATTTGTGGCCGCAGGTTGTTAAGAGGCCGATTTCAATGTCTTCTCGGCAGATGATGCATTCGGCAGTGACTTCTTTCTGGTTCTCACTTCGGAGGTGCTTCAGGTAAGTGCACTTTGTTTTGAAACCAGCTGCACTGTCTTTCTTCTGTGCTCGCAGGGCCTCCGTCTCGTTGAAAGCGCGGGCATCAAAAGTCGCGTCGAGGTTTTCCTTATACTTGGCAACCGTGTCAGAAATGTGTTGAAATTGCCGGTAGTACTCCAGGCGCTGGTTCATAGTGGTTCGGAACATTTCTTGCTCTTTTTCCAACTCGGTGATAGCCTTTGCTTGATCCATAGCGATAGCCTGCACCTTCTTGAATTGCTCCTGAAGTATGGTCAGTTCTGAAGCGGCGCGTACGTCGCCAGCTTCTGCCTTCCATTGCACACTGTTAATCAGTGAGCGAATGCCAGATATCACTCCCTTCAAAGATCCAGCTTGCAACATGCTTTTCAGCTTACGCCGCACATTTGCGATTTCAACAACCAGCTCAGGCGCATGTCCACGATCTGCTCCAGGCTCTTTATTAAGGGCTTGCTTCTCAGCAGCCTTCATTTCGTGTTCGATGAGAGCATCCTGAAGGCCGTGCACAGCAGCATGACGGTCGGCGACCAGTGTGCGCAGAGCCATGATGTAAACGTAGAGTTCATCCTGGACCTTTAATGACTCATCATACTCCTCGCCAGTGGTCTCTTGATCATCGTCGTCGTCCATCAAACGTGTCAAGAGGATGTCGACAATCTTCGAGCGCCATATTTGTATCTGCTCCGTTTGTGCATTCAAAAAGTCGCTGATGTTGTCTATCGTGTCAAGGATCCTCCGTGCTTCAATCCCACCCAGATCTGGAAGGTCGCTGATCTTGGCTATCTGATGGAAGGGCTTCTTCGCGTTGATCCTTTCCATCTGCTCCTTGGCTCTAGTCTTTGATTCTTTCAAAAGCTCACGTCGGATTACTTTAGCTGCTTCATAGTAAGCCGTTTCAGATCTGTCTTTTTCATGCCAATCTTCTGAGCCAGGCTCTGTTTGTGACGGGTCTTCTTTGATTTGGTGGAATGCTGTAGCAGTAAAGAACTGTGCAGCATGCTCAAGCTCCAAGAATGATCGTAGCGACCTGCGTAGGACGGGAATACGGCCCATCTTCTCGATATTTTCCTCGTCATCCTCGTCAACGTCGCGAAGACTAGCTGTAGATGTTCGACCCAGCTTTTCTTGCTCCGCCGCCAACTCGGCTCTACACAATGCAATATATGACTGCGCCTCCAATCGTGCGGCACTATAGTATGGAAGCGCAGATTTTGCTCTATTGGCGAAATCTCCAGCATACGCTTGGATATGACCTTGTTTGAGCAGACAAAGAATCATCTCACGGGCTTCTGCTTTCCATTTGCTGTCGTTCTGTTCTATCATGATTTCAAGAACTTCATGCACAGTGCGTAAAGCACCATGCCTTGTGCCCAATGCTTTCCGGTTCTTGCGTCCCACGTTCGCATGGAGACATGTCTGGCGTAGCCTGACCAGCCACTCTCGCATTCGTTCAATCTGTTCCACATCCTCTAGTTGACGGCCTTCTTCCAATGGCAAGCCCTCAGATGTGAGCCAACAAGCATCACACATTTGGCGCATCATCTCATCGTAGTGCTGTTCCTCGATAGTAGTAAACGGAATAGTAATGACAATGCGCTTCTGCGGCGGCAGCTGCAGCTCATCTCGAACCTTATCTTTAGTATTCCGCACTGTAATCTCATGGAAAATATCCCTGAAGAGAGTCTTGTCGAAACTGCCCCAAACGGCTTTGCTGTCTGCATAAGCATCGCAACGAAGGAATACCAAAAGGCCACGCAAATCCTGAACATCCTTGCGCAGAGGAGTCCCTGAGACGGCCCAAGCGTTGCAACGTGGTATCATTCGAGCTACTCTGGCGGCCTGACTAACTCCAGTCTCCACCATTTGAGCTTCATCAAGGCAAACCCTCCACCAAGATATACCCATGAGCGGGCTGCTTCGACGCTCACGACGGTTAGTGTGCCGAGAACTACGATCTGGAGGAGGAACCGCGAAATGAATTTCTCGGGAGAGAACCTGGTATGTGGTTACAACTACATCGTGTTGCATAAGATGGTCAACCGTGGCTGTTGCATGGCGATCTTTGGGTGCTGATGACGGCGGGAGTCCTGTGTAGTGACAGACCTTGAGTTCAGGTGCGTGGACATGCATTTCGCTTATCCACTGCTCCAGAATGGAGGACGGGGCGATAATCAACGTAGCTCCAGAAGGTTTCACATGCGCCCCTTTATATGCGTCATAGACGTTGCCTTGAGGGATTTCTCGCTTGTGGTGCGACATGAGCGCAATCAGTTCGACTGTCTTGCCCAGACCCATCTCCTCCGCGAGTATCCCGCCTCTCAGTGACCTCAAGATACCTGTTTTGGCATCAGCTAGATCAGTTATTATAGTGCCCCGGAGCTGGCTGACATAGCACAACCGCCCTGTCGCATCCTGTTTTGGCCTGAACGATGTTGGCGGTGAAGTATTGACGAAAGGTTCGAGCGCACCCGAAGGAGAGAAAGTGACTCCTTCTCGTCGGAGAAGCCAATCCACTGTCCGTTGCTGGAATGGCAACAGCTTCGTCTCGGTCAATGCCTGCCCAATGCGAGGTGAAACCTTGAGATCCCGCGGTGGTACATGGACTGAGTCGTAGAAATCAGACAGAGTCCATGTATTATTGTCCCGTGGAACGGCATCACTCATGTAAGTAGAGAGTAGCTTAAGATCCTCGTTGGCATAATGACCGCGAATAGTCTCATCTTCAACTACTGATATGCCCAGCATCCAGCGTATCTCAACTTCCAACTTGTATGCGACTCGTTCAGATGCGGATCGACGCAGGAGACAACGACAAAAGGCGGCCCTAGGTCCAGACTTGGATATCTTCCCGTGTCGCGTGGTAGCGAGCGTGGCGGCGTTCCGAAGATGCGGTTGTATCGAATCGAGCAGAGAGGCAGGGGCTGTGACAACCATTTCCACTCCCGCGTTTGCGACCACGTTGAAGACCTCCATCTGGAGAGCCGACTGGGAGGGATCTTTTCGAACCTTTTCCAATGCAAGTACTACGCGATCTTGCGAATCATTCGAAACGTATGTCATATCTTCGTCCTCGCGCGATGTAGCGGGCATGTTCTGCAATTCACGTAAGTCTAGTACCATGGAAACGAAGTGTATATACCCACCAAATCCAGAGATATCTTGACCAGAACAACGCTATTCTTGTCGCTGAACTCTTGCGGCAGTTTTTCGGGGGCAGCATCGTCACGGCCAAGTTTGCGCCGCTTCGCGGGTGGCTCCTCATCTCTGCGCGACTCGGATATGGGAAACAACGAGTGTATTGTACGGATACAACTTAAGGCATCTGAGGCGGGAGATGACAATTTCTCTCCTTTCTTCCGAGCGTTGACGGGAACATAGGAACTTGCGCTCAAAACACGCGCGCTTCCCTGGAACGAAGACATCAGAGGTAGAGGTAGAGGTGGACGGGGTGAGGGGCGGCGTAACACGGACAAGGTGAACGCGGAGGTGTGATCGCATGTCCGCAGATCCTCGACGCGCTAAGATAAGTGATAAGAGACCAGGGTCCCGCCCCACTCACGCTTCAGATACATGGTGCTTTGCTCCACATATCTCTCGTCCTACCTTTGCATTCCTTGCACTTTTGAGTAATAAATGAGAACTGATATCTGTTTGCAGGGCATATGGAAAAAGGATCAAAGCTTGCAACAAGGGGATCACAGAAATTACGTCATCATACTAGAAATATACAAATGTACGTTCGATGGGGGTTATCTATATTTGCGCTAGAAAGCCATACGACTCGAGAAATTCAAGAGACATCCTTGCACAGTAACAGATACTTGAATGGGTCAGGCCGTGTTTATAATATAGCAGAACTTCCTTTCTTGCGCAGCTGGCAATTATCCTGCTTGCGGCTAGCGGTTCCAATCATTCCAACGCGTAACCTCGAAACAGGCGTAAATTCTATGTTGCCGGCGAGTAACCAGTGGCTAAGGTGTTTGAACGGATTGCAATGAAGATATCCGCTAGCACCTTGCACACGTCTGACACGCATGCCCTGACTCCACAAGTTGGTCTACCGACCAGGGTTTGCGTCAGCCCTCCTTTATGAAGCTCAAGGTAGCAGTGCTCCGCAATGTGACGGATTCGATGGTGATCCGTATTGCGAGGCTTGATCTGGGGACCGGAGTTGGTGCGTCGGCCATCCATGTTGATGTATGTTCTTTGAGAGCAATCCATATAATGGGCGAAGACACATGGAGAACCCATTGGCCTGTGTCATGTTTCCAGAAACCCAGCGGTATTCGTCTACTCTATCGACAGCACTTTCTTGATCGGCTCTGCAGCCTCAATAAACTTCTCAACCATCGTATCAAGCTTGGTCAGATCATCCTTGCCCTTCTTAACCTCGGCGATAAGCTTCTGTTTCTGCTTGAGCTTCTCCTGTCGGCGCTCTTCCAGCTTGAGGCGGACTTGGTGTTCGTGCTCGATGCGCGCCGTCATGAGGTCGTGTTCGCTGGATTCCTTGTGTTCGGGGAATTCTTCGAGGAATTCTTCGATGGGAATGAGTGGTAATTTCATGTACTTGTGACTGCGCGCCTGTCAGTGATGCAATCGATTCAACGTGTCACAAGGGAACGTACTCATAGTTCTCAGCGGCAGAGATCTCTGAGCGCAACGACTGCTCCTCATACTTCAAGTTATGCAGACCCAGAATGAGCGCATCGTTGACAGCCCTATCATCTGATGTTTTGGCCTTCTCCTCGCGCACCTTGAGTACACTCTGTCTATAAAGAGTCTTGATGATTGACAATTGCGCGCGGATGTACTTTTCCCTCTTTTCGATCTCGCGCATCGCCTTTTTCTCGTTGTCGAGGTCCTCGCGTGATTCCGCCTTTGTATTTTTGGGATGAGCGAGCTGGAAGTCTACAAGTTCATTGATGAGCTTCTTGAGATTCTGCACTTCCTGGTAGAGACGCGCATTATGTGGCGTCTTTACAAGATCGGCCATGTTGAAAGTGGACGGATCCGCCGGCATGGCCTCACCGGGTTCTGGGAGCGAGACTTGTTGGTCGTTCATGGCGGATTCCCTAGTCGGTGGTCGCCGCCTCGACTTGTGGCCTGTTATTGGACTTGGGAGGCACAGTGAGCTTGCACTTGCAATGCGCGCCTAGCAAAGGACCGTGCGTTCTTGTTCGAATAACACGTGACCAGGCGTTACTACCGTGTGTCTCCTGCACAGTGGCGACTTTTCCACGTTTCCTTCGTGTTCGTAATCCATCTCGATCTCCCCTGACGCCATCTATCAACGCTTGTTGTGCTTTTCAAGCCTCCAACACGCCACCACTAGCCCCCTTGCAGCACTGCAAACGAATGGAACGAACTAGACTGCTCCAGGCAAACATTTACATTGCCTATCAGGCCATACTGGCTGCAGCATTGCTGATAACACGGCTTGACCCATTCAAATTCGAACTCAAACGCCATATCTGCTTTCGCTTATCGATCAAGGGATCTGTCGTGTTCGCATCGCGCCCACGATGTGTCAATCTGGAACGCTGGGGAGCACTGATCATGTGTTCTGTTGGTGCAAGGGCAAAGGCGCATATCCAATTTGCTGCCCGAAACCGCTCTTTGCTTCTCGCTCGACCATGTGTTTATTCAGAGGGCTAAGACCTTCTGACAGATATTGATTGCAGCTACTTGAACATTGGTACGATTACTTGCCTAGCCTTCCGGCCCATGGCTATGGTACAAACACAAGCCTCGGGCCATAACGCAATGGCGCATGTGGATTAAAACGCGGGAACAGTCCAGCACACCGGTTTGACATTCCGGTATTATCACGGACAGACTTATGCTTACCCGAGTGAGATTCTCTATGCCAATGTGAATACAATAACTCCATCTTGAGCCCCGGCTCCCCTACAATTATTCGACGTTCATTTCCAGCCTCGTGTTGCTGCACCGTTTTTGGCTCCTTGCATACACACCACCTTGTCCAAGATAGCGCCGGTTTGATTGGCCTAAATACAAGCTCGCCATGTGGACTCGCCTCCTATATCTTGATTACTATTTCCTTCAGGGGAATGGACCTCGCGTCCGCTACGGGCAAACGAAAAATCACAGGCACAGCGCAGGCTTGAACAGCGATAAACGGCCGAGTGTTCAAGAACAGCTTAGGTTCCTCTA
The DNA here is from genome assembly GCA_026262445.1 of Bipolaris bicolor. Taxonomy (NCBI): domain Eukaryota; kingdom Fungi; phylum Ascomycota; class Dothideomycetes; order Pleosporales; family Pleosporaceae; genus Bipolaris; species Bipolaris bicolor. The sequence continues at coordinate 475,468 of JAODYD010000011.1, read as the reverse complement.
TTTTCCCGAAGGTCATCCCTGGCCGTCCAGTAGCGTGGCCAAGGCCAGTGCTGAGTGGCGCTCTAGCGTGTGCTTTGGGCAATTGAAACATCCAAGCCTTGGAGGATATCGTGGAGGATTTGCAAGCCTGGAGGATCCAGTTTAACTCTGTTTTTAGGAAAGACCCTGTCACATCAAGACCGCAACGTCCATTTTTGAGGCACTGGCAACTATTACCCAAGCACAGTGGTACCGACGAACTCGGAAATCTTAATCAGCCCTCGGCAAAAGATAGCTGTACGCCTGGTCACCTAACGATGGGCTGCTTGCTTCAGTTTCAAGTTTTGCTCCGCATTGCCGAAACCTTGCCACAGTCTAGCGTCAATTATTTTGCGTGTCGACCAAAGTGTATCGTGACGATGCAAACCCTTAGGCACAAGCTGGCTAGACCTTCAGTTTTTTTCGACAGCGCTAATGCTAAGGCCCACTTCACAGTGGTAGTCTTAATACTTATTTGGAAGTGCCGGACAAATGCTGTGGGCGCGGCAATCAAGTCGCCCCCCCAGCTGCTCTCGGCGGCTACAATGACAGATCTTGATCAGTGTGCCGCGCAACCACACCTGACTCGACGGCAAGGGATGGTGAAGCAAATGCCATAGCCGTACTGGGCACCCCTACCCGACCATTACGTCGCCGTACTCGGCAAATCACGTATGCGTAGGATTCTCTTATCCGATTGCCAGCCAAGCATAATAAAACGGTGCACATTGTGCTGCAGCCTCGGTTTCCTCCGGCTCCGCACTGCGTTGGACTAGGGACTGTACGAACGCATGAACGACACCAGCCACCATGACAATCGCATTCCTGGGTTGTGGCGTACGTTTAAATTGCTTTTCCCAGCCCAACGCCGGCGCCCCATCCTTGGGAGATTGGGGGTATGCATACGTACACAGCGGCTGGCTGATTGATATCATTACCTCGGACCTGTATCGATGACGTCGAAGAATTGTACAAACCGTGATGATTTGAACAACGAGTAATGCTGAAAAGGCCTTGCAGACACCAATCCCCAATTTGCGTTATCACCTTCTAGTTCAGCACACACATGCAAGTGGTAGCACAAGACGCATGCTAAGCGCAGATCAAGCTCGCGACAGAGATCAGCCCAAAGATGCCCGCCTGGCGTTAGTGCCCAGCGCCAATACCGAGAAGAACATTGTCTCGACTTGTGATATATCAGCGCCAGCTAGAACAGCGCTAGAACGGAGTCGACTGGTACTCTAGGACTGGCATTCAAGCGCGGTGCTTGGTAGGATAGGGCAGGGTTCGCAAAAACAGAAAATTGACTCTTCGACCCATCGGACCAGTCCCTAGTTTCCCCTCACGGGCGTGCACTTTCACGTGGCATGGCACCTGTCATACCCAAGGCATCCCTGGACGGGTTGGAAACTCGCCCAGCAGATAGTGGGCTTGGGACCGGAGCAGGCGAGGGTTAAACCTTATTTCAGGCCTCTCGAACGTCCACTACAAGTTTCGGAGCTAAAGCAATACGCGCGATTCGTTAGTATGCGGGTGTTTGACTCGGCGCCCATACAGGCTAGGCAAGCGAATGGGCTGGCTTACCGTGGTACCTGTAGTTGCTTGGAGATGGGCTCGAGTCTGGGCCGCCCAGTGGTGGACTGTAAAGATGCCTTATTGACCCGCCTGTTGACTTGCGTTCTTCTTTTCCCCAGTTCTCGTTCGTTTTTTCCATCTTCGTTATGGCTCCAGCAAAAGAAACATCGCTTGACCTGTGCAAGCGTGTCAATGTACAGGGCAACACCATTGCAATTCGTATGCTCGAATACCTGAGCACTGCAAAGGTCCCTCTACAAGGCTTCGAGCAACTGTCAAGAGAGTTCGTCGAACTGTGTCAGGTATGATTTCACCACTGATCTCTCTTTCAATGAAGCTCACAGTGATGATTAGGTATTATGGTCTATCGAGTCGGGTGTTGCAGAGACCAACAAGACACGCAATGGGCTCCCTGTTGAAATTACTCAAGAGTTGGACAGACGTGTCCGTCAGGTTGGCGAAGAGTTTGCCGTTCTCGCTCAAATGGTCAACAAATGTAAGTTTCAGTGACAAGCTACATGTTGCCTGCCTGGGTTTCTGACCCAGATACCCGTGAATGTGATGGTGCTAACAAGCATATCACAGTTGTTGATAAGGAAAACCACAAAGGCGGGTTTGGCATGAAATTTCGAATGATGTTCGCCGATACCGACGTTGAGAAAATGCGCCACACACTATCGCGGAGTCGTGACTCCTTAAAAGTCAGCTCTGCCATGTTCCGATGGACAATCGGTGAAGCCAAAGCAGACGCCTCGATGGGAATCGGCTACGCGGGACTGATAGCTGCACTGGAGCGTCTCAATCCAAGCAAATCAGCATCCCTCCCTCCTGTACATCCTGCCCCAACCTCGAATCTTCCACCGACACCGCCAAAAGCCAGCAGCCATCATGGAGACCGAGACCCACCAATGATGCCTGCTGCCGGTCGCATGGATAGGCCGTCCCTGAACGAACTTCGTCACGATGAAGGCTTCTCATATCACAGTAACCGTTCGATTTCCCGGCAAGACGAGAGTGAGCTGGCCTCAGGTATCGTCGAGCTCCACAAGAACTGGAGAGCACCACCAAGTGCCCGCTCTAGTGAATCAACTAGAGACACGATGTACCACCAGGGTGGCCGCTATCACGATGACCCGGTTTATGAGGAAGTGGTTTCGTCATACTCGGGTCTTTCGCCCATAGAGGAGAAGCTACGTTCTCTCAGCGTCGGTGAGCGCTATGAAGATCACCACTCCGCAATCAAGGTCGATTCTCTCGTGGCTTCCCAAAACTGGGGTCCACGCCAGAGTGGAGGCTCAAAGAATGTTGGCGGCAAGGCGGCATTATTCAATGCTGTCGAGCAGAGAAGACACCGGATACTTGAACAACTACTTGAAGGCGGTGCCAAAGCAGAACCACATGTCGAATCTGCTATGCTTCGGGTCGCGGTTCACAATCAAGATGTAGAGACCCTTGTTCTACTTCTGAGATACGGTGCGGATGCCAATGGTTTCGACCGTGAAGGTGTTACACCCTTGTTCGCTGCTACCCGTGGCCAGTGCATCGAGTGCGCCAAAGTACTATTGAAGCATGGTGCTGACCCAAATCTGTCGGCGGGTCCTGACTCCGAGTCACCTTTATCGGCGGCTGCATCCCAGAATTATCTCGACTTCGTCCAGCTGTTCCTCGCCAACGGCGGCGATATCGGGTTTGTTATGGAAAATGGCTCCACCGCGCTCATCTCAGCAATGAACAAGACAACATCACCAAAGTGTGTGGAAGTAATGCTGAGCGCAAAGGGTGATCCTAACGCGAAGAACGGAGAGGGTACAACCCCCTTGTTCCAGGCCATCCAAGCGAACCGCATAGATTTAATGACGGTACTGCTTGACCACGGCGCAAACCCCAATCTCCCTGGTCCCAAGCACCCTCTGTGGCCATCGACCTACAAGCCAAAGGCCCTGCAGCTTCTGCTCCAGCGTGGTGCCGACCACAAGAAGACACCCGGTGTCATGGAATTGGCTGCCAGTTTGAAGAAGCTTGAATCCATCAAGATCCTCATGGAAGCTGGCGTGTCGCCCAACGTACGGAAGGATAATGTCTACACACCACTTTGCTCGGCTATCCGCGATAACAGCCCTGAGATTGTTACATATCTGCTCGATCACGGCGCTGACCCCAACTTCAATGCGGCAGAATATCCCGCTTTCAAGTGTATCACCCACAAGCGCACACAGTTCCTCCCGCAGCTAGTAGCAGCTGGTGCAGATCTCAACAAGCCGAAGGGCATCATCGAGACTGCTGTAAAGTTTGATGATAAAGATGCGATGATCTACCTTCTTGATCATGGTGTCAACCCCAATGACCGAACACCAGAGGGCTGCACAGCGCTCACTACCGCCATCCGAGAAAACAGGGGTGAGCTCGTCGACATTCTGCTTCAACGGGGAGCGGATCCCGCAATTCGAGGCGAAGACTGGCCCCTCTGCATGGCCGTCAAACGCCCAGAAATCCTCAAGAAGCTTCTTGCCGCGACACCGAACCCCCGTGCCTTCCGCGGTGTAGTAGAAATGGCCGTAGTCGCCAACCAACTCGAAAGTATCAAGCTCCTCCTTGACGCCGGCGTCAGTGTTGAGGACAAGAACTGTGGTGTCTTCTCCCCCCTTACCACTGCTATTCGCGAGGAGCGCAAGGTCATCGTCCGCTACCTCCTCGACGTTGCCAACGCCGATCCCAATGCTCCAGGCGAGCATCTACCCATTGTCAAAGCCCTCCGCCGCTACAGCGGTGATACGGAAATTATCCAAATGCTACTCACCCGCGGCGCCGATATCAACAAAATGCACCGAGGCTGGAACGCCATCTTGCAAGCTGTTGAGAATGGTGATGCCGAGATTCTGAAACTCCTTCTCGACATGGGCGGACCTCCCGATCTACAGGCCCTTGATGAGTCTGGTCGTGCTGTGATCGACATTGTTACAGAGCGCGGTTGGGAAGAGGGTCTCGGGCTGCTTTTCCCCAACGCGGGTGGGCGGGCCAAGCAGTAGGTAATTCCCCCTCCAGTGCGTCATCCTCTCCTCGATTGCCTTGCATGACAGATATGCTAACAACAGCCGCAGCAACAACAGTTTCTCTATCAGCGATTGGAAGTGGATGAGCGCAGAGTTGGAACGAGAGATACACAGTCACAGGTATGATGATTATGATGATGTGGCAGATGATTGCAGTCAAGCCTCGAGTATGCTTTTACATGTATGATTCTTCTATCTTGCGCTTAATATCCTTGCTCTATGTTTGGCTGCTCATCTTTTTTTGTCACGATTTTGTTCAAGCGGGATGGAATTACCGAGGGGATAATTTTCTTGTTGCATCATGGAGTTGGACACATATACCACAAGCTCACTGGAGCCAAACCATTTCATTTGTTCATCTAAGTAATTCTACTTTTTACCTATTCATCGCGCCATATCAGCCAACATTACTCGGTTTCATTCACAAACACGGGAACTAACTCGTTCTCACGTCAAGAATCATCCCGGCAATCGGTCCTTTAAAACTTGTAATGCAGGGTATATCGCGCCATAGACCAAAAGTCGTATCTCGTTTGCAACCCGCGGTCACTCACCCGCCCTACCGCATCTCAACGTAGCTGTAGGGGATCCCGTGCCGTGCGCAGAGCGGGCGGGCAAAAAAAGTAAATATGCCCATGGGTCCGAACCAATCCCCCTGCGCTGCCCCAACCCAAACCATGATGCAAGCAAACACCCCGAACATGGCCCACACCCCCCCTAGCTTGCACAAAAGCAGACACCCAGACATGGGGTAGTACAGTAGTGGTAACAACTAACCCCCCACTTTTTCCATATCTATCCAAACTCTAAACCCACTGTGTACTAAGAACCACATTACATGCATGCACCACGCACGCAAGCATAACGTCAAAGAAAAGGAAGCAAGCGCAAACTCA
>JAODYD010000011.1:453713-469879 GCA_026262445.1 Bipolaris bicolor | reverse complement strand
AGCAGCAACCCGCCCCTCGTATTCCAAGGTCAAACATGCCTCGCAGCGCACCCAACCAGTAAACGAACAAACCTCCAAAAAACGTCCCACCCTATGTAATCTCGCATCAACACACACACGACTCAGCTCAACGCAGCGCAGCGCATGTCCGCCCTTTCAAAACCTGCTTCGTTTTGTGGCGCACTCCATATGCTTCATGCTATTGCAATCACGCATACCATCCCCACCTTTACCCTTTTACCTCCAACCTACCCTTTACCTCCACATTTTCTTCTTTAGCCTGGCTCGTAGACTTGCTCGCCCGGCTCGTGAGCTGCCCTTTTCAGCCGCAGCACCCTAGCCCTACCCCAAATAAAACCCCTCAGACGTACATGCAGCCGTCCCTTCTAAACACATACACAATCCAGCGCACACGCACGCATGCCCGCACCCGACAAAAAAAAAAGGTCCGCACGTGAGACCGACTAGCCCCGAACTTTAAATTTTCGCGACCAAGGGCGAAGAGGGAGAGGGGGGTGTCAAAAGTAAATCGTTCAAAGATTGTCGTAACTGCTAGTCATGCTTTGCATGGTTTGCGAAAAGGTCGCGACATGCGGACCGGCCATGTAGCATAAACGTGAATGAACAAACGTGGAAAGTGGGGATGTAGGTAGGGGTGTTTTGACGTTAATGCATGCACATGCAGCGCGGCTTGTTGATAACCTCCGATTTTTTTTTGCCTCCCCCGAAAACGGTTTTGTTTGTTATTAGGCGTGCTGCTTTGGGTGGCACGCATTTTACGCGCGTAAGGGCATGAAGGGAGTTGATTACTGGATTTGGAGGGCCGTGTGATTTGCTTGTTGATCCTAAATGACTAAGTTTTAATTTTTTGTTTGGGGGAGGCAAGGGTAGGTGCGTTTGCTTTCTCGGTGTGGGTGAGTTGTTTTGGGTGGGTGGGTGCTGCGTGTGTATGTGCGGATACGGATGCCGATCGACTAGGAAGAGAGCTGGCGGTAACGGATAAGATAGGTTCGGGCGAGAGAAGGCAAAGGGAGGGGGAGGCTAAGCTTCAGAATGATTGAGGGGTAGTGGCTGGCTGGATTTCTGGCTGAGGAATTGGAGGCCTGAAAGTGACAGGGAGGCGCGGAGGAGAAGATGGCGTGTGCAGAGAAGGGTGCGTGCAGAGAAAGTTCGGTGCGGACAGGGCTGCGGGAAGGGTGAGTGATCTTGGAGCCGAAAGCTTGTTGACAAGTGGCGCAGAGATGTAGGTTAGGCCCAAGAGCGCCCTATATCTTTCTCGTACGATAATACGAATCAATCAGATGCTAGAATAGATAAACTTTCAATAATGTAAATTTATTGTAGTAGATATGCTACGTTACATGCTGGTTGTTTGCTCTTGATGAGCCCAAAGTCCCTTTCCTCTAAAGAATTACACCACCAAGAAACCAGAAAGGGTATAAACTATTGTCTCGTAAGAATCGAAACAATCGAGAAGTAGTTGGAAGTCGTAAGTCGTAGACCAGCGGGGCATATGCCGTGCCACAGATTTTCGTGAATGAAGGGCAACAGAAACCATAGGTCTCCGGAAAGCAGGCCGTTACAAACATGACATGATGAAGAAAGTGCGTAGAAATTTCGATACAGAAATGCAACAGAGATCGAAACAAGGATGACGGCGCGGAAAACCCTTCGAAATAGCATTACACGCTTGGAAGCCAGAAGGAAAGCAGGAATTGCCCGACGAGGCGCGACGTATACTTTGTCTGGTTCGCAGGCGAGATGCTTACTGCTTGTCGTCTTTGTAGGAAGTCAACTGTTGTATGTTAGCATCAGTTCAAAGTTCTCTCAATCACACCGAAATTACTCACTGTTTTCCTTCACCAACTGCGCAGTCTGTCTGACAAAGTTTACACTTGATGCGTCTCCAAATCCAACCTCCTTCTCCCAATCGAGATCGGCATCACGCATGGGATTACACTTGCGGTTGTACTTCCACCGGAAGATCTGTTGCACAAAATGCATCCTGTTGTCAATCTCACGACACGCTTCATCCGCCATATCCTGTGCGTCCCTCTGGTCGAGTCCCTCAGTCTGGGCTTTGGTCAACATCACAAGGTGAATGGTCTTTTGCTGGTCCTCAAGCGCCATGCACATGCCCAATACAGCAACGAATGCCGCAAGCCATTTGTCGCATCCTTTGGATGATTTGAGAATTTGTTGTAACTTGTTGAGGACGTTGGCCTGGATGGATCGTTGGAGGCGCGAGAAAAAGTACTTGAGCTGTCGGTTCGTCATGCGCGGCGATGTGAAGTTGTCCACGTAAGAGTTGGGGCCACCATATGAATGCATACGGGATAGTGTTGCGACCTTGGTTTCCTCAGCTATGGTGAGCGTGTGCGACATGATAAAGGTGACGATGATAAGGCGGAAGATTTCGCGAAGGAGCTTGGATTCGTCGTCCGACTTTGGCTTTACGCGCGTCATCAGCTTGAAGAGCTTTTGCTGGAAGTCATTGTCGTCTTCCATCCAGCAGAGCTCGCCAAAAGCGTCAAGGTGATGGTCGACGATGTCGGAAATATACTTGTCATACTTCTTCTCTTCGTTGTGATTGATGTGTACCATGCCTAGTGCTGGACTTCGCTTCTTGATCGGAATTCTTTTCTGGGTCCTTGGGTCGAGCCTGTATTGGATCTGTACTAATAGCTCGTCTCCACGGGGAATAAACTCATAAACCTTGACAGGAATCCTGGGCATGCTGCTCTGGCCGCATGTCATGAAAACTGTGAGTTCATCATTACCCCACTGCTGAATGTATTGGGTGACGAAGCGAGTGAGATTTGAGTCTTCGTGCATTTGGGTGACAAGTGAAGGCAGGAAGTAGGGCGACAGGTCGATGAGCTTCATACGGTTGCATCCAAGACCGCAGTCAGCATTGGGCCGCTGAGATCGCTTGAAGCATCGGTCGCAGATGTCTCCAGGACCGCACTTGTCTCTCTGCAACACACAATGCCAGCATGCAACAATCTTACGCATGTCGTGCGCTGCTTTGGCGACCGTGGGCTCCAAGTGAGTGCCCAGGGCTCTGCCCCCAGACTTCGCTGCTAATGCTTTCTGTGCTGCACTCCGAGACGATTCCGGCTCAGGAGACGCATCGAAACTCATTTCGGGCACGCCACTATGAATGACATGGTCTACTTTCAAAGTGTGCATTTGTGGTTGTTGCAAATTTCCAAATTGCTGCGTCTGAAACTGATCCATCATTATCCCAGAGTCCGAATGCTGGTAGGCTGAGTACATGCTGTCAGAACTTCCTGGGCTAGGTGCAGATGGACTGATTTCTGGCTGGAAGGGAGAAGATGGGTGAAGGCCAGTTGACGATGTTGCCGATGGTGACGCTGAAAAGGCATTGTTGGTAGTAATGTAATTCTCAGTGAAGAGACTAGAAGTGGCATTGTAGTTGACAAAGTTCTGTTGGTCCGGTGGTGGTGAGGATGCTCTCTGCTGCATGTCTACAGAACCGCGATGCTGTGTGTCGAAGGAGCCTCGATGTTGCGTGTCAAAGGAAGCTCGATGCTGCGTATCGAAAGAACCCCGATGCTGCATGTCTAGAGAGCCACGATGCTGTAGTGGCGTCTGTGGGACTGGGTCAAATGATGGAGCGAGGTTCTGCGCTTGTGAAAAGAACATGTTATCATGCATGGGAATAGTAGGCTCGCTGGGCGAGATGAGAGACGAAGGGTCGGTGTAATGCGCCGCCCAGCTGTCCACATCGACCAAATACTCGGAGTAGTTTACAGGGTCGCTCGCTGGGTCGAACACAACATGGCCCGACCTGGGTGTCATTGAGGATCTTGAAGGTCCCTGTCCGTTCCAAGGGTCAAAGCGGGGTGGCTGGGTGGTGTAGTTCTGGTCGTACATGTTATTCTGGGAGTGCATCATTGGCATTTGTTGCGCTTGGTGGGCTTGCATGTTATACTGCTGCTGGAATACTTGCGGGTCGGCCATTGTAGCATTGAAGGCTGCTTGGACGGCTATGGGCGCGTCAGCAGAAACAGATAAACTAACCCAAGGGGAACGTACCTTGGTCGCTAAAGGTACCGTGAGCAGTAAAGAGCATACTGGAATCCATTGTCGGCAGCCCAGTAGGCGAAGTCTGCGATGGTATGGTATTGCCGTTCTGGTGGTAGTAGTTGCGCATGGAGTCGGAGTCGAGCATCTCCACCTCGAACGAGTCACCGTCTGGTGTCCTCACAGACGTAGGGGACGTTGAAGAGCTACCATTATCCCATAACATGTGCTCAGGATCCTGGAGCAGTTCGGGCTGCTGTGATGGGCCCCGGCTCAAAGGCGGCGGGGTGGCAAGTGGTCCAGGCGAGTGCCCGGTATGATTGACCAGAGAGTCAGTTGGTGTCTTGGAGCGTTGTCGCGCATCGTACTGGCCGCCAAAGACAAAGGCATGGGGATCGACGAAAAGAGCTTGGTCTGGATAGGTGTGGTACTGCTGCGAGTATGTCGACATGGCGCGCAAGTGGCCACTTGGGGCCAAACCAGAATGAGGGTCTTCCTAGGGCTTGCGCACCAGACCGCAGAGGGGAATCTTTGTTGTGAAAAGGGCCAAAAGGTCGACCCACGGGCCCACGATGATACTGAAGACGCGGAGCGGAGGTGGACGGCTTGTGCGCGCGCAGAAGAGCGATGCGCAACAAGGAACACAAACGAGGGCGATCCGACCAGAGTGAGGACCGCTCACTACGACTCGAGAGATAAGACACAAGAAGAATCTGTCTCGGAGCGGCTGACGGGCAGAAGTTCAGACGGCGACGGCATTCAAGCACATCTTACGCTGCCCCGCGAAGACCGGTGAAGAGCAACCCGGCAAATGCAGGCTATTGGCTTAGCTGCATGCTTGTGTGCAACATTTAGATCACACCAAGCCGCAACCAACCTTCGCGCCGCCCCGCGCTGCACTGTAAATCACCCATTGTTTGAGCTCATGATATCAGTGTACAAGTGGCTGGGCGCGTTTCTTTTCTGCGGTCTTTGCGTTGCGCTTTTTGCACGTCCTCAAGGCGGGTTTTGGAGTCCCGGATCTGGGTTGCAGCCGCCAGCCTGTCTGCCCCAGGCATAGACGCATGCAGTGCACCGCTGGCTGCGCCTTGTTCGCTAAGCCGCTCCCAATCAGTGGCGGGTGCTGAAACGAATGGCAGGTCAGACAAAAGGTAATGGGTGGCAGAGCACCGCCGAGTTTTGCTCTAGCGCGGCTCTGCTGTGTTCACCGGTGCGACAAGCTGCCAGCTCATGCTGCAAAACACTGTCATCCGTCCGGAAACTTGACTTGATTGTTCTTCCAGCCACTGTGTCGTGCCAGCCTTCGCGGTCCGGATGCTTGCTTCGATGGGATACGAATCTTGCGTGTAGTAGAGAAGCTTGCGGTACGCCAGCACAAACTGAGGGCAAGCGAAGTAGCTGGGCAAGCCCCGCGGCTGTCGCGCGTGATGAGTTTCTCGATTAACTTTACCTTCTGTTCGATACACGGGCAGGGGCCTTTGCGGTAGATGTGCAGGGAAAATGGGAACGAAGGATCCGTGGTGAGAAACCATGTCGATAAGCGTAGACTTGCTACTCTCGGCCGTGCTTGCTCAAGTGGACGTGAGGGAATTCGGCAGGACACGGCACTATGCCGGGCACCGGTGCAGCCTCCCGTACCACATGCACTCAGCCAAGATAAATACAGTTTCTGTCCAACATGGCTAGACAACATCGAGTACCTGACCAACTGTCTTGCTTAACACAGAGAAAGTAATAAGATCAAGCATCTCCACCCAGTATGGACAAAGTATCCGAGGAGAGACCGGAAAAGGAAATGACTGTGTGAGGGGAGAATTCGTCACGGACAACGAGAAGCATATTCAGAAGCAAGAGACTTCTGGTATCGGCCTAGATGCGAAAGAAACGGATACGTATGTAGTCATTAGTGGAGCATGCAATACTGTTAAGGCAACCTCTCTTGATGGCTGAAGAGCCTTAACCGCACGACTGCACCAAACAGGAGCTGTATACAGAAGCCGATCCCAAAATAGAGTCAGAACCTTTTTGAATGTTAAGCAGCTCTTGAAGAAGCTGCGTAAATTCAGAGGCTCATAGATCTAATAAACCTTGAAGAGGTGCACTTGTGTTTTGATCACCGATGACTTTGCGATATGTTTCTGACAGAAACTCGCTCCTCTCTAAGAGAACGTATATAGGCATAGGCTGGCCCTGAGGAGGTCTAGAAAAGCGTCGGTTTCCCACCACGGCAGTTCTCTAATCACGAATAGATCTATATCCGATATTAACTGTACACGATAGTCCAGCACCCTGATTAAGAATTGTACTCATAACCACGAGCTCTAATCTGCAATTCACCTAGATCAGGGGTCTGATGCGGGTTCAAACGCTTGTGTAGAACCCAAAATCGCTCCCGTGATTCAATTTCCCAGCCTCCTTTTGAATGACCTATAATCGATTGTTGGCTCCATTAATTGTGGAAAGTGAATTTGAATATCGTACATGGCACCCATGCACTGCAAAAAGGGCCGACAATCAGCCAAGCTTACACACTATAGAGGACTCGAAATAACAATTGTGGCCCGACTTTCCCCCACAATAATCGACCGCTAGTCGCCACAGCGCTTCATAGCAACATAATACTTGGATTTGGTGAGGGAAAACACGGTTATGGTAAATAGCAGGCAAGACTTACACAGAGAGTGTGACGACACATGCAGGTAGGTTCAAAGAGACTTTCACCGGGAGGGACGCTCGCCGATCTATTACACATATGTACTCAACATTGTACTCGAAAGAAGGATATGAACTTCGGCATTTCAAAGGGACGCGATGCTATACCATTTTAGGCTTACCGGAGATCTCACCGAGCAATCGTGTGCGTTCAGGCATCTATTACGCGCATTTTGGTTTCGTAAGATAAGCCAGAAAAATCTCGAAAGCTGAAAAAAAAAACGCCTTGGAGGCTGAGGTGGATCATGTACATTCTCTCGTCTGCCTTGCTTGTACTATCATACCATTGGTTGTTTTGATGAGAGGACTGTGTCCCGATTTCGCCTCATCGGACGCCCGACAGAGGACCCTTTGACCGCTAGAACGTTTGCAGGGTTTGACCCAGAAGGTTTGATCTGGCCTCTAACCGTCAAAGATAGATGTTGGCTATATGTAATGACCAGCAGACTTGGCCTTTAGCTCTACATGTCGATACAATCACACATCGCCAGCGTTTAGAGCTAAGGCATGTGATCAAAATCGCCGGGCATCTGAATAGTCCCGTTGTCTATCACATTTGATCATGTGCAGATATGAAACCCTGACGAAAAGAAGCTATGAGGCTGGTTTGCCTTCGGCCTCAAGCCTTCCTTGGCATGCTCTCTTATCTAACTCGATTCAATCGACTCCTACAATTGCGAATCTACTCCGTGTCTTTGGAAGAACTCCATTAGGTAACTCTTGAGCCACATTAAGCTTAGCGCTGCCGATCTTGGCGCCCACACCGGGGGCTCGGAGCTAGATTCATGGGCGGTCGGAATAATGGCTCTGGGTAACACCACATCTGAGACGACAAGTGTGAAAAACACCCCACCACCGTTCTTTTGCCATCCAGAACTTAGCTACAGCACTCGATATGCTGCGGAGAAATGGAAAGCCGAGGTACGTGGCCATTCCAGCCGTCAACCTACGGTGATGGTTGTGGTGCACGCTAGCACTGCACATTGTCCGTGACCAGGCGCAGAGCTTGAAAATGGCTCGGGATGCTAGTTCCCGTCCACGGACACCGGATGCTAATTAATCACAGGTCATGTGAACCGTGTCGCATATCAAAGATTAGATGCGACCATGCAATGCCTACATGCCAGAAGTGCCATGCTCGCGGGATTACGGAGCAAGTAAGTAGATCTCGCACTAGATTTCACAAGTATTCACGATTACACCTCCTGATGTAGGATGGAGAACTTTGAAAAATATTGAACAAGCTCACTCAGTGTGATTGCCACATCAATGCCTCCAACACAGGTGGATATTCCGAAGGTATTCGGGAGGCCGGAATGTGGTCCCTGAACGCTTGCATTACTTAGTAATAAAACCATGCATGTATGATCACACTAACATTTACAAGTGCTTCTATCACCCTAATCCGATGACCAAGCCGGCCGGAACACCACGGAAGAAACCAGAATCACGTCGGAGAAAACTAGATGCGCAATCTATAAACGGCCAAGGAAGGCTGGCGTCACTAACCCTCAGTCCCCCTACTCTCAGAAATGATGCAGATCCAGGGGCGGTAAGTAATACATGGCCAACACCACCAGAACCTACCATCAGAACCCCCCAAAATGTGTCTCATCCAGCGAGGAACTTTTTCTTGGGATCAACGAGCTATGCCTCTGTCTTCACGGGTGAGCATCCGTTACCTACGCCCATGGATGAAGAATCCTCGGAGCAACCTATTCCAGCTTCTCCAGTGCCTAGTAGAAGTATGGGACATCGTCACTGTCAATTTGCCTTGGGAAATCTGATAGTTTCATCCCTGTCACCGTTCAGTTTCTTCGAAAAGTCTTTAACATTATACTTCGAAACACAAAAAGCTTCTCCCATCGTTGGTCCGTTGATTCTCTCAGCACTTCCTCAACTCCGCAAAGACATGGAACTCTTAAAGTCTGCTGATAATGATGTCTATTCATTGTATGCCGAGATGACTAGGAACACCGCACGGCCCATGAAGGTGCCTGCAGGCATGCGACCAGCCGAGTTTCATACGTTGTTCACTGGAAAAAACTTGAGATGGGAGACCTTGGGCCTTGTTCTGGTTCTTGCTGGCTCCAAAGCTCAATTTACGGCGCCGAATGATCCCATGTTTACACTAGAGGGAGGTGAAGTGATGAACAAGGACGAGTTTATTGAAGATGTCATGCATGCTACTAACGTATGTATCAACATTTGCCAGACACACGGCGCAGTAAACGAGAGTAAGAGAAAATCGAATCAGGTCACTACATTTGTGGTTTGCTAACAGTTGCAGTAATGGTATGTCTTGTCTACATCAATATGCTAGTAGTTAGTAATTATTATGGAGACAATTGTAAGTACATTATTCTGAACATGTACCGCATCGTAGGCATTGACTTTTGAGAAGATCATGGAACATGGCGACGCATGGGCGATAGTGTTAGTGCCCTGTACGCTGCAGGGATACATTGCGAAGCCTCCAGTTCAGAAGGAGATAACCATGAACCCTTCTTCATGCGGGAGTTTAGGCGAAGGCTATATGCTGCAATTTACCGCTCAGACAAGACTCTAGCAGTGTTCTACGGGCGACCTCCATTGATGGGTTGGAGATACAGTGACCGCAAAATGCTACTAGACATCAGTGATCAGGCCATAATTTCGGAAGATGCGACCAGACTAAATGCAGAGCTTTCGAAGCTCGACGGTGCGGGTTGGAACACTGAAGGATTCCTTAATCCTGCTACATTCGTTCGCCTAAGTTGCCAACTTAGTGTCTTCAAAGAAAGGCTGCTAGAACAGAGTCTTGCTGGAGAGAAAGACAGTGAAGTGGTACGAAACATCGAGTAAGTCGGCTGCTGGTTCCTCTTGTACGAGACCTGACAACCCGAAGAGCAATTTCGGCAGAATGCGCAGAATGGTGGCACGCACTACCGGCGTACCTCCGATATGAGACATATACAGACGATGCTGCCTGGAACATTCGAGGACCCGGAGTAGCTGTACGTCTGATCGCTTGTTACCTGGATTATCTACATTTGGAATTCCAAACGCAACGCCTTCTCCACAAGATAACGCAACAAGCCCTCCCTGCACTGTTGGAAGTATCACTCAAGCTCCTCGCAACATCTATTGTATCAACCATGCCCAACAATCGCGTCTACGAGACCCGTCGCCACTTTCCGACAGTCGTCCTCTTCTACTGCTTCCCAGCCGCCGGTGTAATAGCTCTGGAGCTACGCCGCTGTACAATCGAGGGTGTCGCGCTCCCAAGTACAATCTCGCGTGCAGACGTCATACGGAATCTCTCCATACTAACATCGTGCCTCGAGTGGATCATTCTGCCCGGCGACGGAAACCACAGACTCTGCAGCGAACTCAACAAGATGCTTGCGGTGGTGCTAGATGAAGTCCTCAATTATGAACCGCCTGCAAACCGCAGCCAGGAGAGTGGTGAGGATGCAGAGAATATGATGGCGGGTGCTGGTCAAGGAATTCTTGATATGCCGATGATTGAGGGGCTGGAGCCGATACCTACTGAAGCTGAGGATTTTTTGAATTGGTTGGATAATGCTACGTGGAATGGGGCGGTGAGTTGATCTGGTATTTGGTGACAGTCGCCGCTTGTGGGATCCGTGGTCATCGTAGGTGACTTTTGAGGAGGCTATTTCACTACATGGATGAGATGTCGGTGGCAGAATTATACCTGAACAACCCTTGTAATTACTCGATTTGGAAACCTAGCCCCCTGTGCGAATCAGACCTTTTCGTTCTTTACAAAGGCAATCACTAAGCTTTCAAAGCATCGTGTCCCCAGTTTTTCAAGCTCTTGTAGCTCTTACTTTCAGTGTCCTGCTTGGCCTTTTCCTCCTGGGCCAAATGTCTCTTACAATACGCCACCACCTTTCTCATGTGATCAATGTCTTCCTCCTACATATACGCAAACATCAAGTCAGCCTTGGCATGTAATGCAAGCCACTCTGTGGTTGAGTTCAGGACTTACGTCGTACTTGCCAGGGTTTTTCTGCGGATTCTTGGACAGGATGGTGACGATGCGTCGGCCCGATTCGTGGCCAACTGTTTCGCCGTTGGATGAAGAGCCGTTGGTCCAACCGGCGCTCTCAGATTCTTGGCTGCCGAGCCACTCTTTGAGTTCGTCGGCAGTCATGTTTACGAGTTCGTTGAACTCCCTGGGGAAAAGATGAGCATACCTCAAGCAGTGGGAATAGGCATGCGAATCACGAACTCAATCACGGTGTCGTCGTCCTTGACCATTTTGGGCAGCTGGTCTGCGATGGAGGAATTATCTTCGGCAGGAATATCTCAAGATGTCTCAGTGTAATGCTGCGCTGGTTACTGCTGTGGTTTCTACACCTTGTCTAGTACGACTAGTGACGTCATGACATTACCGTTCCTGGTGACGGTTGGACTATTGCACTTGATGCGGCTGCGTGCGGCTCAACCGCGCGGACCGCTGACAACAACGGTAGTAACGTGCGGACATAGCACTGCTCTTATGTGTAGATGTATGCATGTGTGCTGCGAATAATGAGGCTGCTAGATGGCTCAACAACTGAGTAACATCCCGAGTCATGCTCGCTGGCTTGCAAAGCACAGTGTGTTATCTCTGTGCATTTTAATCCTTCAGCCACACTAAACCTCAATGGGCGACGATGGCGAGCCACAGCTTGAGAGCATTCGTTGCCTGATATCGCAGCACGTATACGTAGAACACCTTGTATTCATTTATCCAAAAGTGTTGAGAATCCTCTCTGCTCAATTTGTCTTGTTCGACGTCCCCAAGAAGTGGCGAGGCATCTCCAGGTCCCCGCACCACCACACCACCACATCTCCGCAACCCCCTTCTTCTCCTCACCACCACATCTCCACTGCCCCTCAGAGTTTTATTCACGCATTCTCCACGGCTGTGGAACTGCCGAGGGTGTATTTCCTCCTTTTCTCGTGCGATGCGGGCCGCTAACAAACCATTGGAAAATTCTTGGTGGCTTCCTTGAGCCTCAAGTGGGCCACCTCCGCCGATCTGAGACCGAAACCTGGCTCATGTTGCATTTTCAATGGGTCACATTCTTGCTAGGCCCGAGCCTGTCTGCACGCGGTCGGAGATTGAAGGGCAAAATAAGCGAAATCCATAAACATTGGCCCGGCTCGAGCGGCACTTGTTGAAGAGGCGGAGAGAAAGTCGGGGGGACGATGGAGTGATGTTGAGGGCAGCACAGACGTGTATCGACTTCAAGGCGCCCCCATCCCCACCTCCATCGCAAAGTGAAGTATCTTCACCGACGTCCGACCGGCCCCTGGGCGTACACGTCGCCTTGATTTACCACCCTCATGTACGTCACGCGACAATGGCCCTGTCTCTGCGAACCGGTTGTGCGGCATAACGGGCGTCAAGTACGCGACGCGGTGCCACCCGTTGTGAATGCGGGGTGAGCATCATCAGAGGCGCTCGTGAGGCTCGCAGTCTTTCAAGCAGTAGGACACCATATGGGCCGTCCGCGGTCAGATGCTCATAGGGGAACCCGATCCATCTCCTGTGATACTGTGGTAGCGCAACCACGGTCATTGGCCCTCTGCGGAATAGTCGGCGGAGTAGCCTTGGCTATCGAATCGCGGCCAACTTCCCCACATGTCGGTCGCTAGTTCTCCAGCAGCCATGTTGCGTGGACAAGCCCACTACTGCAGTTTCAAGAGCTCAGGACGGATTTCGTATGGCTGTTGCGCAATTCGAGCCAAGAACGTAGGGTCCATCTTGCCCAGGGCAACTGTGACGGCGTGGCGGCGATGACGTACAACCCCGGAAGAGCATGTCTGGGCGCAAAGCTGGGCGCAACACTGGGCATTACCGCATAGCCAAAGTCGGCAAGGGATTGGCGACGATACTTAAGTCCTGGTGGGTTCGCGATGCGTAGAACAAGCAATTCTTCAGATTCCTTCAGCATTTTCGCTGAGCTCAATCTACTACCGTCATCATGGGTTTGGGCACAGTGTAAGTTTGAAAATTATACTGCACGACTTGTATGCGCATTGTTCTAACTCATGATAGTTCCGTCAAGATTCGCGGTGCCGCAGTCGGCACTGAGGCCATCATGCTCGGTGTGATTACATCGATTGGTGGTTTCCTGTTCGGTTACGATACTGTATGCTTTGATACACTTCCTGCCTATTATCGAAACATTTTCTGATCGTGTATAGGGTCAAATCTCCGGTATTCTGCTGTTCCGCGACTTCATTGACCGCTTCGGACAAGACCAGGGCAATGGTCAGGTTGCTTTTGATCCAACTATCTCGTCTCTCCTCGTCTCGCTCATGTCTATTGGTACCCTCTTCGGTGCACTTGCTGGTGCATACACTGCCGACTTTTTCGGACGTCGCAAGAACCTTACTGTTGGTGTGATCATCTTCATTGTCGGAAACACTATTCAAGTCACTGCTATGGAAAGTTGGGTCCACATGACTATCGGTCGTATCGTTGCTGGTCTTGGTGTTGGTATCCTGTCCATTGGTGTTCCCATGTATCAGTCCGAAGTCTGCCCCCGTGAAATCCGTGGCCCGGTTGTCGCATCATACCAACTCATGATCACTGTTGGTATTCTGAGTAAGTTTGGCTTTTTCTCCATGCATGTGGATGATGCTTATGCTCAATAGTCTCCAACATCATCAACTACGGTGTCCGTGACAACCCAGGTCAGGATAACTCTGCCTCCTGGAGAATCGTCATTGGTCTTGGTATCGCCTTCTCCATTCCTCTTGGTTTCGGTGTTCTGTTCACCCCTGAGTCGCCTAGGTGGCTGGCTGGTAAGGGTCGATGGGAAGATGCACGTATCGCCATGGCACGTCTCCGTGGTCTCAAGCACGACCCCAACAACCAATTAGTCAATGAGGATTTCAAGGAAATGGAAGACTCCATCAATGAGCAAAAGAGCGCCGGTCAGGGTTCTTGGAAGGAATGCTTTGCCCGCTCATCTTCCGGTATTCCCCGTGTTGTCTACAGGACCTTCCTCGGCTGCGCCCTTCAATTTGCGCAACAGTGGACTGGTGTCAACTACTTTTTCTACGTAGGTCTTAGTGGATACCCCCTGGAACGAGTTGTGACTAACCAATCTACAGTATGGAGCAACCATCTTCCAGTCCGCCGGTGTTCAAGATCCCATCCAAGTTCAGCTCATTCTTGGCGCTGTCAACGTAGCCATGACTTTCCCTGGTCTCTACCTCATCGAGCGACTTGGTCGCCGAATCCCACTGGTTCTTGGAGGTCTCTGGCAAGCAACTTGGCTCCTCATCTTCGCCGTTATTGGCGTTGTTCTTCCCCCAACTGAGAACGAGGTGTCTGGCATCGTTATGATTGTTGCTGCATGCATGTTCATTGCAAGTTTCGCTGCCACCTGGGGACCCTTTATTTGGGTCGTCATTGGTGAGACGTTCCCTCTGCGAACACGTGCCAAGCAAGCTTCTTTGGCTACGGCGTTCAACTGGCTCGGTAAGCCACTCCTTGTTCCTGCATATTTTGTGTTTACTAACAAAACCCTCCAGGTAACTTCTTGATCGGTTTCCTCACCCCTTATGCCGATGACGGTATCGGATACGCCTTTGGCTTCGTCTTCTTCGGCTGCAACTTTGTCGCAGCCGCCATTGTCTACTTCTTCCTTTTCGAGACCAAGGGTCTGTCTCTCGAGAATGTCGACATTATGTACTCGGACAACAACCTCTCCGCCAGGACCAGCAAGAAGTGGGTACCTGCTGGATACATTACGCGTAACGAACGCGACGACGCTTACTGGCAACGCCGTCACAGCGCCGTCGCTGCCAATGGCGGTGCACCTGGCAGCGTTGCTGAGAAGTACAACGACAAGGACGACAGCTCACCCGAAAGGGGAATGTCGTTGCACCAAGAGCGCGTTAACTAGGTGCATAGTCTCTTTGATGTATATTAGATAGCACCGATAAAACGGTGTTCTTTTTTTTCCTGATTTTCCTTGGGCATAATCATGCCAAGGTACTCGTATCGCATGACTGCTTTTTAGCGCCGCATCTTGGCCTAGAGGAGTGTCACATCACATATCTATACCCCCAAATCAATTCACGTCAAACCCATTTGAATCTTATCTGCACATAAAATGTGACTTTTCCTTTATCATGGAAAAACACCAAATAGTTGAGCAAATGTATGGATACAGAAGCGAGAGCAAAAAAACATTACGTTATCAAACCCACCGCAGTTTGCCAGCACAGCCACGCAGCCCGCCCATGCCAAATTTAGCGTGGCGCAGGGCACACCCGACATACGCGTCACCCTTTATGACAACCAACGTTCGCTGTCCACCCGTTTGTTTATTTGCATTCCTACCCCACCACTTTTGGTTTGATCCGCTTTAACTCTGTGGTCGAACAATAAATATAACAAACCAAACCACAACACATCGCATTTCTTTCCCCTCAGTCGTTTCTCTGGGATATATTATCTGGCTTGTTTTGTATACGTACATCTCCCGATTGGGGATCCATTCGCTTGAAGCTGCCCAGCGCTAAAGACGGTGTGTGACCACCGCATCAACGAAGAAAAGAGACGGGAGAGCCAGAAAAAAAAGATATGCCACCGACACTCGCTTTCGGATCTCAGATTGCGGGACTGGCGCAGAGAGCGGCTGTCTTATCGTCTTCGTCTTTCGCTTCGTCGTTTGAAGCTTCGAGTTCAGAGGAGGTGTATGCGCGGCATGCGTTTGCAAAGAGGGATTTATCGGTAAACCATACTCAGGGTATTACCCTGGGGGTAATAGGAGCGTATGTCGTTGTTATTGCGTTGTTGTGGAATTTACCGTATGTGAGGTGGGTTTTGTGGCCGTTTAAGGTATGTTATTCACTCCCGTCTTCGTCTCCCATGAACATGGCATTTGATGCCCCTCCTCATCCCGCACAATTTCCCCAGACGAAGAAAAAAACAGAGAAAGATACGGAAGCTCGTAGGGCTTTCACGGAGAGGAGAGGGATAATTTATTAGAATGTGGACTGATGTGGTATAATAGATGCTCGTCATCGCCTTCCACGAATTCTCCCACGCAATCACCGCCGTCTGTACCGGCGGCCGCGTCGAATCTATCTCGCTCGATCCCCACGAAGGCGGTGTTACCCACATGCGCGGTGGCAAGCAAATCATCACGCTACCCGCTGGCTACCTAGGCTCATCGCTCATCGGCGCCCTGCTTACCTTTTGCGGCTTTAACATTGTCGCGTCCAAAGTAGCGAGTATCGTGCTAGGCGTGTGCTTTTTGCTCACGCTGTGGTGGGCGCGCAAGGATTGGCTGACGATTTTGACGATTTTGGGGAGTGTGGGGTTGTTGGTTGGGTTTTGGTTTATTGAGCATGGGGAGGCGTTGAGGTTTTTGGTTGTATGT